>JAANYP010001424.1:0-20708 GCA_020465985.1 Centrapalus pauciflorus | reverse complement strand
TGATCGTCACATTATTTAATTGATCATTCACAATAAGTAATTCCATTCACTTACTTTAATTGACCATTCAAATTACGTAATTGACGCATTCACATTACTTTATTAACCAATTCACATCACTTAAATGATCATCTCACTTACTTATTGATCATTCACATACTTAATTAATAACGAACCATTCACATTATTAATTGACCAGTCACATACTTAAATTATCATTCACATTACTTTAATTAACCAGTCACATTACTTAATTGACCATTCACATTACTTAATAATCATTCACATTACTTAATAACATCACATTACTTAAGTGACCATTCACATGATTAAATGATCATTCCATTACTTATAAGTACCATTGGCCAGTACTTAACAGGGCCATTCACTTACTTAAATGAGCATTCACTTAGTTAATGGATCATTCACATTACTTAAGTGAACCATTCACAGTTACTGTAATTGATCCGTTCACAACCTTATGTAACTATTTATACTCTTTTAAGTAATGTGAATGGTCAATTAAGTAATGTGAATGGTTAATTAAGTAATCTGAATGATCATTTAAGCAATGTGAATGGTCAATTAAGTAATGTGAATGGTTAATTAAGTAATGTGAATGATCAAATAAGTGCACAAGAAGTATAAATAGTTAAATAAGTGTTGTGAATGATCAGTTAATGTGAATGGTGAATTAAGGAATGTGAATGGTCGTTGTAATTACGAAAATACCATTGTCTATGTGGGGTACGCTGGATACGCAGGATTTTGAAGGGGACGTTGTGGAACCAAATTCTCTCTCTCTCTCTCTCTGTATGTATATATATATATATATATATATATATATATATATATATATATATATATATATATATATATATATATATATATATAGTCCTATATAGTTTAATATTAAATTTACCGGATGAAATTTGTATATTATTTGTAAATCAAATTTTTTTAGTATAAATATATGGTTATTTTCATTAGTAAAAAATTCAGTTTTTCTAAACAAACCTTTAATATTTAAATATTTTCTAGTTACTAATTATTATTGTTAGAATATGTTTTTGATTGATGAAATATCAAAGTCTAGGGACTGTTTTTGTAATTTCCGTATAGTTTGTAAATATGTATAAATAGTCTTGTTGACTTTCCAATTTAGAAGATCTGTAAGAATATTCCTTTTTGTACGCATTCAAGATTGGAAAAGCAAAAACATTGAAGAACATTCTCTCTGGCTGTATTTGTAATCAACAAATCTTCAATCGAATCATTTGGTTAGTATTGATTAAATTCATTGTTCTTATTCTTTACATATTGTTGATTGAATTGGTAGAAACTATTATTCACAATTGGTATCAGAGCCTTAGGGATGAATCATACTGATTGAGATTGAATTTTTCGTGTTCTTGAGTATTTTTTTGCAAAAACCCTAAAATCACTAGGGGTTTTGATTCTGTTGATCATTCTCAGTGTTGATTGGATCGAAGGTTAAGGTTTCAAAGACGAATCAATTGAATATAAACTTGTTTAGATTTTCAAAACACAGAAAAAGATCTAAGCAATTTTCTGAAATTTTGAAAAGTTCATAAAACGGTACTGTTTTATTGAAAAAGTCTGGTTTAGATCCATTCTTGCATAAAAGTGCTTTACACAAAGTGCTTATATTCAAAAACCTTACCTTCGATTACAATTTGAATGAAATTGGGTAAAATTTAGATTTGATCTGAATTTCAGACTTGAAAAAGCTGAAATTACTAAGAAACTCGAATTATACACATCCTGTGTGTAAATCGAGTTGCATATCATAGTTAATCGAGTTTAGTATCCTTGTAATTCGAGTTGAGTACATTAGTTAATCGAGTTGCTTATCTTAGGAATTCGAGTTTTTGTATAAGACAAGTTTTCAACAAGACTCATTCGAGTTTTATATAAGACTGATTCAACTTTTATATAAGACTGATTCGTGTTTTGTACAAGACACATTCGAGTTTGGTATAAAATTCAAGTTTTCATATACTCACTCGAGTTTTGCCAAATACTCATTCGAGTTTGATCACATACTCATTCGAGTTTGATCACATACTCATTCGAGTTTGATCACATACTCATTCGAGTTTGATCAAACACTCATTCGAGTTTGATCAAACACTCATTCGAGATTGATCACACACTCATTCGAGATTGATCACACACTCATTCGAGTTTGAACAAACACTCATTCGAGTTTCAGTGAAAGAATCAATCGAGTTTTATCATAAACTCAATCAAGTTTTACACTACATTCATTCAAGGTTCACACATAACACAAGAATCATTCAAGTTTGACACACACATATGAATCCAAACACAATTCACTGTCTGAGTTAAGCTGCTTATTGCTACTAGCAAGTCATTGTGTTGTAGATTTTAGTACTAATCTGTGTTTCAAGGTGTGATCAAACGTTTCAATCTCATTCGGAGTTCATTTGATCTTGGTCAAAGTTTCCCAAAGATCAATCAACATGTCTAAAGATGCACTTGCTATGGGATCAGAAACCAAACCCCCAATCTTATACAGGGGATAATATGTCCAATGGCGGGAACGGTTTCTTGAATTTATCAGTTTCCATGATTTGTCTGACGAAATGCTGAAATCATTAAATGAAGGACCAGCAATTTTTATGGAAACGATCCCAGGAGTACCAACTGGCAATCCCCCAATACCACCGAGAACTGTTGAGGTCACAAACCTAACAGAGGCCTAGAAAAAGAGAAAGTTAGGGGACAAGATTGCAAGAAAACTATTGTTGATTTCAATCCCCAATGAAATATACACTTGTCTGACAAATACAAAGACTGCAAAATCCATCTGGGATGAAGTATGCAAAATTATGAGGGGATCAGACAGAGCTGCTACTAATAGGGCTAGGAATAGTCTAATGACGTTTGAGAACTTCAGAGCTCGTGAAGGTGAGCTTTTGCAAAACACTTACCTCTGATTTGTGAATCTGGTAAGTGAAGTAAAAAGAAACGGAGTGACAAAATCCAACTTGGACATCAATGTCAAATTTTTAAATGTGCTAAATCCAGAATGGGAAAAATATGCTATGATCATCCAACAAACGAAAGATATAGAGGAGATGGATTTTCATATGCTATTTGAAAACCTCAACAACTACCAAGAAGTTGTTTTGAGGAAAATATCTGGAAAGAAGAAAGCGGAAAAAGAAACTGCTGATCCACTAGCTCTACTGGCGGAGAAAAAGTATAAATACAAACTGAAAAAGGAAAAGAGAGCAGTAATCAGCACCACATCTTCTGAATCAGAATCTTCAGATTCATCTGCAGATCCGGAAATAGAAGAGATGAAAAAGCAGATGGCACTGCTTACGAAGGCATTTCAGAAGAAATTTTACAGGAAGCCAACAAACAACAAAATGCGCTACAAAACAGGTTCTAGAAAAGTTGAGAAAAAGGATAAATATGAGAAAGCTGGAGAAAGTAGTACACGAAAGTCTGACAAATATGAGAAGTCAGATAAATCAGCCAAGAAGGAGTCGGAGCAGAAATGCTATAACTGTGGATAACCAGGTCACTATGCCAGGGAATGCAGATCACCTGTAGTCAAAAATTCAGACTACTACACAAGAAAGGCACTCTTGGCCAAAGAGAAAGAGTCAGGAAAAGCTCTGATGGCAGAGGACGATCATTGGTTACAGTTATCAGAAGACGATGATATCTTGGATGAAGATGCACATATTTGTCTAAAGTCAGAAATTCTCAATGAATCTGAACTAAGTGAATCAGCTATGATAGCTGAAGATGAGGTGTGGGTTGGACTGACAGATGAAGAGGATGCAGATAGGAGAGAATCTGAGTCTGATGAAGAAGAAACAACAGCAGAAGTTGCATTAATGGCATCTGGCCAAAATAAAGCTGAAAATGAGGAAGATTCAGAGTCTGAAAACTCAGAGGATTCAGAAGGACCGGAGGTAAATTCTAATTCAGATTCTGATATTGACAACTCATTCATATTAGAAGAAAAACTAACTAATATGGCTTTCATGCTTAAAAAGTTTGAAAAATCCTTAAAAGCAGAAAAGAAAAAGGTTCATTCTTTGGAAAACAAACTTCTAAATGAACACAATCTAGTTCTAGATTTTTCCAAAGATAAAGCCTTAGCTTTACGAGCTGTCTCAGACTTACAAGATAAGGAAAAAGAACTTCAAAGCAATATACTTAATCTAAATCACAAAATATCTGATATACAAGAAAGTCTGCGAATAGCTGAGTTAGAAGCCTCAAACTTTTCTGTAAAATATCATGCCATATGAAGAGAGAACTAAACTTTATGAGAAAATAAAATAGATGGAGGATGAATTTATTAAAAGAGGGCAAACAGATCAAACAATATATTTAAATCAACCAAAAGATACAGAGTTTTACAACTCTAAATCTGGTATTGGTTGGGAAAATCCTAAATATCTGACAAAAGCTATATCAAATTCACCAACACTATACGATGTCAGATACATGAATCTAGGATTAAAAATGACATTCATGAAAGCATCTGAAGAAGTAGAATCTAGCGAAGAAGTAAAAAGATTAAGATCAGACAAAATGCAAAATTATATTGATTATACAAAGATAAATGAAACAAGCAACATTATTGATACTAAAGAAGAGTTAATTCAAACTTATTCTGAAAAGAATTTGTCTGAATTACCATCTCAGTCTCAAAAATTATATTTACCAAATTCAATTTTAGAACAGATAAATTCTGATTTAGAATTGAAAATTAAGAATTTTGAGACAGAGAATGGAACTCTCAAGGAAGAATTAAATAAAATGGAACAAATGTTGCAAAATAAACCAAAACACATAAATGTGTCTGATCCACAATCAACTACTTCTCTAGACTCTATTAATTCAGAGAAAGAATTTGATCTGTACATGCACTCTGATAATAATTCATTAGATCAAATGTTTGGTAAAATTGGTGAATTTATCAAACCTTTGACTAATAAACAATCAAATGGTAATAAAGCACCTGTTAAAATTCTACAAAGAATGGCTATAGAGTCTTTAAAACCATCTGTAAATTCACCATCAATACAACAAAAGAAGGAGAAAACAAACTTTTTTGTTCAATCTCCTAGTTTTGAAAAGGGTGAATCATCTTCATCAACGGACTCTATTGCCCGAAAAGTCAAATCTTCAACAGGTATGAAAAACTTACAGAAGACACAAGTTTCTAAATCCACTAATTCAAATACTTCTTTTATGCCAGATATCATTGTGAAAGGGTCGAGAAAACAAGTATGGCGAAAGAAGAAAAGCGAAGAGAAAAACAAGATTATAAAACAAGAATGGCGCGTGAAAGAAAAAATTGTTACAGATAGAATTAGCAAAACTGAACATTCTGTCTGTAATAAGGATAAACTTGTTAATAATTCTTGTATTAAATTTTCAAGAACGAAATTAATTGCTTTGAATTCTTATGTTTGTAAGCCTGCCTCTGTGAAAAATAATAAGCTCGTATGGCAACCAAAGAAAAAGGACCCATTTTATGAACAGAAAAAGGTTCCACAGATAAAAATTTCAAAAACAATTCCACCGCGAATTGTAAAAAAGTGGATACCCAAAAGAACAGTTCAAAAATGGGTACCTAAAATAAATTCAAACGATAAGCCTAAAGCCATATCAGTTAGAAAAACAAATGATACTATGCATGATTTACCTAAAACTAAAGTACCCAACTACAAGTGGGTACCTCATGTGCTATTACGATTTATAGGTAAACCATGTCTGGTACCTTGACTCCGGATGCTCCAAACATATGACCGGACAACGAGACACACTCACGGACTTTGTAGAAAAGTTCTGTGGGACGGTAAGATTTGGAAACGATCAGTTTTGTCCGATCAAGGGATACGGAAGTCTGAAGTATGACAAAATCACCATCCAAAAGGTCTTTTATGTTGACGGTCTTGGTCATAATCTATTCAGTATTGGACAACTGTGTGATAAGGGGTTAGAAGTCAACTTCAAAGCCAATCGGTGCAGCATCAGATCAGCAGAAGGAAAAGAAATTCTAGCAGGAAACAGGAAAACAAATCTGTACTCCATTGATTTAGCCTCGATCAATCTGAAGAAAGATGTCTGCTTATTGTCAAAAGCAACATCTAAAACAGCATGGATGTGGCATCGTCGCCTTTCACATCTGAATTTCAATGAGCTGACCAACCTAGCAAAAGGAGGGTTAGTTAAAGGGCTGCCGGCGCTAAAATTTCAAAAAGAGCAACTATGCGCGGCATGTGAAAAAGGAAAGATGACAAAAGCCACACACAAATCCAAAACACAACACTCATCCACAAGAGCACTAGAGTTACTGCATATGGATTTGTGTGGACCAATGAGAGTACAAAGTATAAATAAGAAAAGATATGTATTGGTGATAGTTGATGACTATTCACGATACACATGGGTGTTTTTCCTGAAATCCAAATCAGATGCAACCGAATCTATCATAGACTTCATCCGAAAAATACAAGTAAAGTTGCAACTCACCATTCAGACAATTCGCTCAGACAATGGAACAGAGTTCAAGAACAAATCATTAGACTCGTTCTTAAATTCAGTAGGAATTACACATCAATTCTCAGCTGCTCGGACTCCACAACAAAACGGTGTCGTTGAAAGAAGAAATCGGACACTAGTGGAATCAGCTAGGACGATGTTGGCCTACTCCAATTTACCATTGTTCTTGTGGGCAGAAGCGGTTGCAACAGCGTGTTTCACACAATAGCGTTCAATAATAAATAAAAGATTCGGAAAGACTCCGTATGAACTGATCAATAAACGAATACCTAATATTAAATTTTTCCATGTCTTTGGTTGCAGATGCTTTATATTGAATGATAAAGACAATCTGGGAAAGTTTAATCAAAAGGAGGATGAAGGAATCTTCATCGGGTATTCAAAGGAGTCGGTTGCTTTCCGAGTATACAACAAGAGAACCAAGATAGTCAACGAGAGCGTAAATGTTAAATTTGACGAAGGAGTGGTAATGGCTTCTGAACACACCAGTTCAGGACCCGGACCTAACATGCAGACTTCATTGGAGTCAAATAGACAAAATGCTGAACAAAATGAATTAAATAACTTGTTTGAGAACTTTTATGACGATTATTTTGAAACTCCCAAATCTAATGTTCAAAATTTGGTGCCTGACAGGATCACTGAAGATCCAGTCATAGTTTCAGATCTTTCTCAACAACAAAGTTCAGAAGAAACTGGAGAAGCTTCAACAGCAAATGTGCAGTCAACTACTGAGATTGTACAACCAATTGAACCTCCACATGCTTCTGAAACCCCTATTACTTCTGAACAGTCAGAAGCTTCTACCTCAGATGTTCCACCTACAACATCTGTAGTAACCCCCGAACCATATTTAGATTCCAATCCCAACCAAGACCCAATAGAACCGTTTCCACATACAGTTAAGTGGACAAGAAATCACCCAATAGAGAATATCATTGGTGATCCATCTTCATCAGTCCAAACCAGAAGGGCTACAATAAATGAATGCTTATTTTCAAATTTTTTGAGTAAGATTGAGCCTAAAAATGTAAAAGAAGCCCTTCTGGATGCTGATTGGATTGTGGCGATGCAAGAGGAACTCAACCAATTCGAACGGTTAAAGGTCTGGAGACTTGTTGAGCGACCAAAAGACAAATCCATAATTGGCACGAAATGGATCTTCAAGAACAAGAAAGATGAACACGGTGTCATTATTCGGAATAAAGCTCGTCTCGTGGCCAAAGGATACAGTCAACAAGAAGGGATTGATTATGATGAAACATTCGCACCAGTTGCACGCATTGAAGCTATAAGGATGTTTTTAGCTTATGACGCACATAAAAATTTTACAGTATATCAAATGGATGTCAAAACTGCGTTTTTAAACGGGGAGCTAACTGATGAAGTATATACATATCAGCCCGAAGGGTTTACTGATCCTTCGAAACCTGATCATGTATATATTTTGGATAAGTCACTGTATGGCCTTAAACAAGAACCTCGTGCTTGGTATGAAGCACTTTCAACATATCTGTTGAAATGTGGATTTACAAAAGGTGCAGTTGACACAACCTTGTTTATAAAACGTCAGGGGTCAGATATCATAGTTATACAGATATATGTAGATGATATAATATTTGGGTCTACAAATCCAGAATTTTGTAAGAAATTCGCATTTTTAATGTCCCAGAAATTCGAAATGAGCATGATGGGTGAAATAAATTTTTTCTTAGGATTACAAGTAAAACAATTAACTGATGGTATCTTTATCAATCAGTCAAAATACATACAAGATATGTTGAAGAAATTTAACATGGTCAATAGTACTCCTATGAAAACTCCCATGGCTCAGGATTCAAAATCAAAACTCGATGCGGACATCTCAAGGAAACCTGTAGATGTAACCCATTATCGAGGTATAATTGGGTCATTAATGTACTTAACAGCCAGTAGACCAGATATTATGTTTGCTACATGCGTCTGTGCTAGATATCAGGCAAATCCAAAAGAATCACACTTAACAGCTGCAAAACGAATTTTAAGATATCTCAAAGGAACTCCAAATCTTGGTTTGTGGTATCCTAGGGAGTCTTCATTTAATCTGACTGCTTTTTCTGATGTTGATCACGCAGGTGATAAGATGGACAGAAAGAGTACGTCAGGAGCAGTACAATTCTTAGGTGACAAACCCGTATGTTGGTCATCCAAGAAACAACATTGTGTTTCATTGTCTACAGCTGAGGCAGAGTACGTTGCTGTATCTTCCTGCTGCTCTCAAGTGTTGTGGATGAAAAGCCAACTGCGTGATTACGGGTTTACACCAAAGAAAATTCCAATATACTGTGATTCTCAGAGCGCAATAGCTATTGCATCAAATCCGGTGCAACATTCAAAAACGAAACACATCGACATTCGGTATCATTTCATAAAAGATCATGTAGAAAATGGAAATAGAATTATATTTTGTACCTACTGAATATCAACTAGCTTATTTGTTTACCAAAGCGTTAGATGAAAAGCGGTTTAATTTTTTGGTATACAAATTAGGTATGTTGAATCGTTAAGATTTAATAATTCAGTAGTTTCAAAATTATAATTTTAAAAATTTCATTTTTAAGTGATTTTTATCTGATGTTGAAATTCATGAATTATAAAAATTTATATTCTTTGGAATTTAACAAGATCTGGATTGTCATGTGCAGGGGGAGCAGAAAAGAAATTTATCCGATTTTGCATAAATCTGATAAAAATTATCTGTTATTTTGTAGGGGGAGCAGAGCTGAAAAATGGAATAATAAGTTGAGGGGGAGCAACTTTTAGAAATTCAAGGGGGAGCAATTGCATTTTGTTAATACTGTTATTTTTTTGTTAATATTTTTTTGTTACTGCTTTTATTTTTTTTTGTGTGTATTTTTCATTTTATTTTTTTTGAGATGTTCATGTGACATTTTTTTTACAAGAATGATATTTTTTTTTAGTCCATTTTAAATTTTTTTGTTTTTTGTTTTTGTTTTATGTGTAGTTAAAATTTTTTTTTGATATTCAAATTTTTTTATTCACAATTTTTGATTGAAGAAGTGGTTTATGGGCTAATTTGGTTTAACACATGGGCCGAGTGTTTGAAATGTTGACAAATAAAGTGGGCCGGGTAAAAAGTGAATATAAATTTGAATTTTCAAACTCAAAATTACTTTTTCGGAAATTCAAAAATAATTCACCTTCTTCCACAAGCTTTCTTCACTACAAAGAAACCTCAAAAACCCACAACCGACGATTTAATTTCATCAAAATTTGTGAGTCAAGCTTTGTTTTTCTTAATAATTTCAGTTTATTTGACCATATTATCAGTGTATTTGTTTGAATGTCATTATGTGTTCGTATGTCAATTTTTTTTGTTTTGCATTCATGGCCGTTAATGGTGAATTGTTTGAATGATACTTGAAACTGAAATTAAGTGTGTGCTGTTGTTCATAATGATAATATGACTATGAATCTGAAGTTTCATAAGTCATTTTTAATTCACACACACACAATCATTGATTTTTCAATAGAACAGTTTCGCATTTTTGATTTTTCTGAAATTTGAATTTTTAACAACTTTAAAGTTGTTTTTGTTCAAGGTTCAGTAAAACAAATATGTTTAAAATGCATTTTCGAGGGGGGTACAAGTTTTTATACACTGAAACATAGCCCTGAACTCAAATTCATAAAATCAGTTGAATGGAAGAGTTATTCGAGTTGTGTCAAAGAGTCATTCGAGTTGAATGACAGAGACATTCGAGTTGTGTCTAAGAGTCAATCGAGTTGCATGGAAGTTTCTTTCGAGTTGACTTAAGAATAATTCGAGTTGCATTAGAGAGTTATTCGAGTTTATGATGCCTAATTCGAGTTGATTCATATAGAATTCAGAG
The DNA here is from genome assembly GCA_020465985.1 of Centrapalus pauciflorus. NCBI lineage: Eukaryota > Viridiplantae > Streptophyta > Magnoliopsida > Asterales > Asteraceae > Centrapalus > Centrapalus pauciflorus. The sequence goes on along the minus strand of JAANYP010001424.1, from coordinate 10,230 downwards.
TTATTCGAGTTTAATGCATATTCCATTCGAGAAACAGTTGGGCTTTATGCAAGTTGACATGTGGATGAATAACACTTAGAAAATTTTCAGATCATAAGTACTTAAAGCTTATTCGAGTTTAGCTCACTTGTCATTCGAGTTTTGTTAAGACTTACTCGAGTTTTATATATATTTCATTCGAGTTGGTTATAGACATATTCGAGTTTTATATATGTATCATTCGAGTTAGTTATAGACATATTCGAGTTTTATATATGTATCATTCGAGTTGGTTGAAGACTTATTCGAGTTTTATATATGTATTATTCGAGTTTTATATATGTAGTATTCGAGTTGTTTAAAGACTAATTCGAGAAACTTGTTGTTTCATTCGAGTTTAATCAGAAAATTTTTTCTAAGTGTGGGATTTTTATGTTTCAAGAAAAATGTCACATTTTTTAAGAAATTGTTATAAATTTGTGTTTTTCTAACATTGGTCTCTAAACGATTGACTCTGGAGTCCTTTCAATAATTTTCAATTATTGTCAGGAATCCCGATGCTTTAAAAAGAAAATCACAAGTTTTTACAATTTCTGATAAAATGTTACAAGTTTTTCTACATTTTGAAGGTTGTCATTTGTGTACTTGCTAAGACTAACCTGATTTTATTTTTACAGGTGTTCAAATGGCATCCCCAGTGCAATCCCAGAATTCTAATTCCTGTGATTCTCATTCATCGTCAAATCATACCCTCGTGTCTACCCCAGTCAGATCAACCTCAGTAGCCCGTTCTTCACAAACACATATTATCCCAGACAATCAACTTGTCAAGCCAAAACATTGCCTTCCTTTCCGGGACAATAACCACCGTTTAGATTCCAAAGTTATAAAAGTAAGCCATCCTATCATTGTGGACATTCTAAAAGGCCATCCTCTTGGTTATCTGCTTCAGTATAAGCCGTCTATTCCACAAGTATACTTACAACAATTTTGGCACACTGTCAAATTTGTTCCTGCGGACGGTAATCACCATTTTAAAGTGAGGATTGATCAATTCAAGACAAAGATCACTCTTGCAAGGCTACGTCACAATTTATTTCTTCCACGACGCATAGACACTGTGAACTTTCCAGAGTTAGCAGATTTTGAAGATTTTGTTTCTGATGAAGAGCTTGTCCATGATTTGATTTGTCTAGGCTACTCAAAGCCACTTCCAAAGAGCTCCAAATTTCACAGAAATGGTTTAAATGGCGAATGGTACACATTGTTTGGTATCATAAATCGTTGCATGACTTCAAAGCATACGGGAATTGTCCGATGCAGCATTCATTGCCTGCGGATATTTCATGGGATCGCATTCAACAAGCACTATGACTTTGCTCAATGTATCTGGGAAGATTTAAAGGAGATTGTGCTTGCTAAAACCACAAACAGAGCAAGGAAGTTCGTTCCTCTTCAAAGGTTTATCCAGATTCTTATCCGAGGGATCTTAAGGGCCAATGAAAATATTCCAAAGAGAGCCAATTCTCAAAGATGCCCAGACTATGTTATGATGAGTTTGCATGAAGTGCAGGACTCTCCGAATGCCAACATAATGCCAATTCCTGAGTCATTACTCAAATATGCTGATCAAGAGAGTGAACATGTGAAATTGTATAGAATAGATCATGCTCCGATAGAGACCCAAGAACCGGGTTCTCTTAGCCCAGGAGCTTTAAGGATAGCGGAACCTCAGCAGGGGGCTGAAGTTCAGGTTAGCCGTTTTGAGAGTGAGGGTGAAGGAAGTGTGAGGGGTGGTGAGGAAGAACAAGAGAAATCTGATTCTGAGAGAACTCTATCTGATATTCAGGAAGAAGAGGGAGAGGGTGATGATGATGATGATGGTGATGATGGTGGTGATCATCATGAAGGAGGGGGAATGATGATTGAGGTTGAGCAAATAGCTGTAGAGAGTGTGAGGGTGCCCCTCAGCCCAGAAAGCCGGGAATTACCCACATCCTCTGTTAGCTCTCCTTTGAGAGTTAGCATTGAACAAGTCAGTATCCCACTGACGATTGCACGCCCAACTAGCCACTCAGTCTCCTCTCAACAGGAGTCTGTTTCAGTTGCACACAGGGATGAGCCACATAATCTATCCGAGAGTCACTTGGACTTGATGGATATTGAACCAAGTACACAGTTGCCCGTGTGTACGACTTCATTTGATTCACTGAGTCTAGCTGACATACACGTTAGGACACTTGCGTCAACTTCATCTGTTGAAGTTAGTGTGGCTGAACTGAGTGTTCCCACTGGAACATCCTTAGTAACGGAAGCATTTGTTGCTCCGTCACTTGAAGAGGGTGGAAGTCCAGTCAGAGAAATGCCAATATCAACTCTGAGCACTGGCCACACAGAAGTTCTGTATGCCAGTTCAACTGTTGTGTCAACTGGAAGTCTTCGTGACCCAGTAGTGAGTTTATCCCCGTTTCTGACCGAATCAACCTTGTCAACAGCTTTGAATGAAGTTGTTTCTGGAGTAAACAAGCATGTTTCAAATCAACTGGCTGAGGTCATGGCTCAAATGTCCAATATTCAGAAGTTTTTGAAAGGAAAGGATGTTGCGGAGGAATCTGTTAAGGAAAATGAGTCAAAACAACAAATTGAAGAGTTGAAGGAGGAATTAAAAGATTTTGTATTTGAACAGTTTGATGAAATGAGGGAGCGTATGATAAGCTTGGAGAATACAGTTGTAACGGCATTAGGTAGTCTCTCTGAACGAGTGGCGGCAGTGGAAGAGACCTGCAAAGCTCAAGCTTCCTCGTCGAAAAGGAAACATGATGAGCACGACGAAGACTCCGAGGATGCTCCTCATGAGGGGGAGAAGAGGAGAAAGCTTGATGAGCCGACCCCTGGAGTTATAATGATAACATATCCAGAGAAGGAACCAGAAGCTCAAGGGACAGAAGCCGGAGGATCTAAACAGACAGCTGGTGAACAGAGAGAACTGGGATTGATTCTTTATGAAGATGTTCCAGTTCCTTTGAACACTCAGCGTGATATTTATCAGTTCATTGAATATATTGATTCAGAGGAAGATGTTCAAGAGAAAGAGAAAGAGCAGAGTATTCAAGAGACTGGAGAAGGAAGAGAGGAGTACATTGAATTGTCGGAAGATGATGACATAATTGCGTTGACAGATATAGATTTTAGGGCTGAAAGGATAGAAGAAGAGGAGGTGTTAGTTGAAGAAATTATGAAAGATGTTGAATCAACACCAACGGTTGAAAAGCCTGAGGTAGTTGTACAGATTAAGGAAGAGTTTGAGGAGTTCCCTATTGAGAGCAGTGTCTGAAACACCCATACAACTAATACGAGTATTTCGATACCATTATACGTTAATTTATACAGAGTACTTGCGGAAATACGATCAAATTAAAACTTTTGCAATTAATAATCATCAACGTGATTCCAAACACTTTGCATAAGACACAACAGAGTGTCGGAAATCACGGAGCAATGTAACTGGGGTTACAAGATTAAGTTATCAATTTAGTTACAAACGAATTAATAAACAGCAACTAATTCGCGTAAGTCCAAAAATGGAAGTCTGCTACTCCCGCCCCCAGTCATCCACAAAATATTGAGCTCCTATCCGAGCTCCAAACGATAGCTAACAACTTGGGCCAGCCGGGCCTTTGCCCTTAACAGATCCTGAAAGGAAATAACAACTAACGGGTAAACAACAAAGTTGTTTAGTGAGATTCTAGATTAAAGTACCATGCGATATATGAATGATGCCATGCAATGCCATGAATTCGACTAACAAATTTGGAGGCCAACTAATGGCTATAAGCTACCACATTGCAGTTACCATACACAAGCTTACCGTACAATGGGTTTACAATCTACTACTCGATTATTACACCACAGGCTTATCGATATGCAGTTTACAATGATGCCATACGATTACCACCACAGGCTTATCGTTTTACAGGCAATAATGGTTACCACACTCAGGCTTACCATTATGATTCCGCTGGGTTACCACACTCAGGCTTACCGTCTCGGCGGAGAGGTCAAACGAACGATCAACAACTTATCAACCGAGTGATAAACAATAATTATGATGTATGTGATGGCAAAGCATGAAATGACAATAATGATACGAAAGCAGTAACATACAATTCATGATATGCATGCAAATACGTTAATACTAGAACTCACAGTGATATACAATACGCTCTCGGCCTCAAAACCGAGTTATAATCGTCGAAGTAAGAGTGATAGCCTTCACATGATTTAACCCGTCAAAACTCCTACAAGTAGGTTCATAATATAATATTTATAAGTCTCACCGCTTATAATTTCTCAACTTTGATCTGGACATATTAGTCGTAAGACCTAATTAATTTTCGGCATCGACCTACGTAATTATTTTGGCCTAATTATTCCTCATAATTGGTGACCTAAGTTATTATGACAAAAGATCCCGAGGACTAATTAAAATTACAATTTCAGGCCAACACTGGGTCGAACTCGCCGAGTAAGGGACCGAACTCGCCGAGTTCTCCCATCCGAATTCGGGTCACACCGAATCTCAAGCCATCCGGATTCGGGTCAGGGACCATCCGAATTCCGGATCCCTTCCAACCGAAGCACGGTCCGAACTCGGTTCAAACCACATCCGAATTTCGGACCACCCCATCCGAATTCGGATCCCAAGTCATCCGGATCCTTTAACTTAGAAATTTTTCTTTCAAAAATCAAGGGGGAACTCGCCGAGTTCACCAGGGAACTCGCCGAGTTCAATTGCAGGTCTGCACTTTTTGCCCTTCGGATTTAATGCTCAAAACTACCAACATTCCTTACATTTAATACAAACGGTTTGGAATCATTCCCAAACATATATATACCTTTCTAAACTCATTTTTACATTAAGAACACCATTTCATTCATTTTTAAATCCATGGGAGTTCATAAAACTCCATTTTCGGGTTTTTGAGCTAAAACCCATGAAACTTCATAAAACTTGAATAATACGTTTAAAATGATTCTTCTTACTATATTCCATTATCATACTTCAAGATCTAAAGGTTTCTTCACATTATTCATAACAACCCATTTGGGTTTCTCATCTTCTTCATATGAAGATGGAGAGGAGAAGAACAAGCAAGAGATTTATATAAATAAATGAGGTTACCTCTTGGATCTTTCAAAATAACCAAAAAGCTTCCACGATCTGATTTCTTCTTCTTCTTCTTCTCTTTTTCTCTCTATTTTGGAGTTTTGGTAAAAAGGTGAACACACACATATGGGTGTGTGTTCCCTGCGTATGTATAAAGCAAGAAAAAGGAGGTTTCTCCTTCTTTTTTCCTTTCCAACCCACATCTTTCACACATTTATCATTTCTACCTTGGAATTATTTGCATTTCTTTTAAAGTCCTTTCTACATATTTAAGACTTATATCGTAAAAATTCGTACACCAACATTCATTCATATGTTTTGGACTTAATTAATATTCCGTATCGTATTTTAATACAATAACATTAATTACTCATTATATTAAATAATTGGGTTGTTACAATTCCTCCCCTCTTAAAAGGATTCCGCCCACGGAATCAAGTTCTTTCAAATAGAGCGGGGTATTTGGCCATCATTTCAGCCTTTGCTTCCCAAGTCATCAGAGATCCACGGTGGTGCTTCCAACAAACGAGCACCATCTCGATCTCTTTATTCCTTAGGTTAATTATTTTGTCGCCGATAATCTTTTCTGGTTCTTCGACATAACGTAGTCGCTCATCGATTTGTACATCGTCCAGAGGAACGGTCACAGCAGTATTTATCGGACTTCGCTTCAGATAGCTAACGTGAAAGGTATTATGAATTCCTGCCAGCTCAGCGGGCAGCTCTAATTTATAAGCTTGGGCACCGACCCGCTCGGTAATAGGAAACGGTCCGACATATCGAGGACTTAACTTTCCTCGCTTCCCAAATCTCATAATTCCCTTCCACGGAGATACTTTCAGCATCACAGAATCTCCCACTGCGAACTCTATATCTTTGTGACGTTTGTCGGAGTACGCTTTCTGTCGGTCTTGAACCGCTTTGATTCGCTCACGAATAATCTGAATTTTATCATGCGTCTCTTGAAGCAATTCGGGACCCGCTAACGGTTTCTCGCCTGCTTCTCGCCAACACGTCGGGGTTCGACACTTTCGGCCATACAACGACTCATACGGAGCCATCTTTATCGAAGAATGATAACTATTGTTGTAGGCGAATTCTACAAGTGGCAAGTGCGTATCCCAATTTCCACCAAGCTCGATCACGCACGCACGCAATATATCTTCCATTGTTTGATTAGTGCGCTCGGTCTGGCCGTCGGTCTGGGGACGAAACGCCGTACTCAAATTGACACGTGTTCCCAACTGATCTTGCATACTTTGCCAGAATCTTGACGTAAATCTCGAATCACGATCCGAAACAATAGATTTTGGAATTCCATGGCGTACAATAATCTCATCGATATACATACGCGCCAACCTTTCCAAAGGAAAATTTTCTCGTATCGGCAAGAAGTGTGCAGATTTCGTCAGTCGATCCACAATAACCCATATAGCATCATGTTGTCTTTGGGTCTTCGGAAGCTTTACCACAAAATCCATCATGATGTGGTCCCACTTCCATTCGGGTATCTCAAGGGGTTGTAAATTTCCAGATGGTTTTTGATGTTCGGCCTTGACTCGCAAGCAAGTCAGACACCGTTCGACATGATTACCAACGTCTCGCTTCATTCCGGGCCACCAATACTCGGATTTCAAATCCTGATACATTTTTGAACTCCCGGGGTGAATTGAGAACTTCGAATTATGACCATCTTCTAAAATTGTTTTGCGCACATCACCAATCTTCGGTACCCAAATGCGATTTCTAAACATTTTCAGACCATTGATACCTTCAGTTAACAGTCCACTCTGACCAACCATTCTCTCAGACTTAATATTTTCCTCTTTAAGACCCTCGATTTGCCACTTCCGTATGTCGTCAAGGATAGAGGAACTCACAACTACATGCGTTAGCGCATAGCAAGTCGCTTCCGGGTATCTCTTTCGGCTTAAAGCATCAGCCACTACATTGGCTTTTCCAGGGTGATAAAGGATTTCACAGTCATAATCCTTAATCAACTCCACAGCGCGTCTCTGTCGCATATTTAATTCCTTCTGATCAAAGATATGCCTCAGGCTCTTATGATCAGTAAACAACTGGCATTTAGTGCCGTACAGATAATGTCGCCAGATTTTTAACGCAAACGTGACAGCATCTAATTCCAAATCATGAGTCGGACGACTCTTTTCATAATCCTTTAACTGTCTCGATGCATACGCTATCACTTTTCCTCGTTGCATAAGCACGCAACCCAACCCATTTATTGATGCATCGCTATAAATGGCAAAATCTTCGTTTCCTTCCGGCAACGCAAGCACAGGAGCGTCAGTCAACCGACTCTTCAAAATTTGAAACGCCTCAATCTGTGGCTTTTCCCACACAAACTTCGCATTCTTACGAGTCAACGAAGTGAGTGGGACGGCTATTTTAGAGAAATCTTGAATAAATCGTCGGTAATAGTCGGCCAATCCAAGAAAACTACGAATTTCAGCAACATTTTTCGGCGCTTCCCAACTTTTAATGGCCTCGATCTTGGAGGGATCCACAGAAACACCCTCACAAGATATAACATGTCCTAAAAATTGCACTTGTCGTAGCCAAAACTCGCACTTGGAGAATTTGGCATACAACTGTTCGCTTCGAAGAAGTTCGAGCAATTGTCTCAGATGAACCGCATGATCCTCCTCCGTCTTTGAATACACCAAGATGTCGTCGATAAATACTATGACCGACTTGTCAAGCATTGGACGGCACACCCGATTCATTAAGTCCATAAAAGCTGCAGGAGCATTAGTGAGCCCAAAAGGCATCACTAAGAATTCATAGTGTCCATATCGGGTTCGAAAAGCCGTTTTTGGCACATCTTCTTCACGTACCTTAAGTTGATGATAACCTGATCGAAGGTCTATTTTCGAGAAATAAGCAGCTCCTTGTAGTTGATCGAACAAATCATCGATACGAGGCAAATGATACTTATTCTTTATAGTCACCTTATTCAGTTCTCTATAATCTATGCACATTCGCAAGGTTCCGTCTTTCTTACGCACGAATAAAACCGGAGCACCCCAAGGCGAGGTACTCGGCTGAATGAACCCTTTCTCTAATAATTCCTCCAGTTGTGCCATCATTTCCTTCATTTCCGAAGGAGCTAAACGATACGGGGCACACGCAATTGGTGCAGCTCCCGGCACCAATTCAATCCGAAACTCTACGGATCGATCCGGTGGTAATCCCGGTAAGTCATCAGGGAACACGTCGGGATATTCATTAACTACTGGTACATCCTTGAGGTTTTTCCCTTCTTTCTTAGTATTTAACACACAAGCCAAGAAGCATTGACAACCTTTACTTAAATTTTTCCGAGCCTTAGCCACCGAAATCACTGCGGCTTCCCTTTTACGTCTATCCCCATACACAAATATTTCTTCGCCTTCCGGCGTGAACAAACGAACGATTCTATTAGCACAAGCAATAGTGGCAAGGTTATTGGCCAACCAATCCATGCCAGCTATTACATCAAATTCTTTGGTGTCTATGGGGACAAGGTCAATATCAAAATTATGTCCGTCTAGGGTCAGCACACAATCATAGTATATTTGGGTGGCACTGACCGATTTTCCGCTTGCCACATCAACAGATAAGGGAAAAGGCATTAAAGAAGGTATAATATCTAACTTTCGTGCAAATGCTTTGGAAATAAAAGACACACTTGCACCGGAATCGAACAATACTACAGCAGGTAATGAGTTCAGAAGAAAAGTACCGGTTACGACATCCGGCACATCCTGCGCCTCAGTAGCTATAATCTGATAAACCCTGGCTTGAGGCTTGGGCGGATTCCCCTTTGATTGGGAGGAACCACCCACAAAATTAGGCTTTGCGACCGAGCCTTTACTTTCGGACGTCGCCAACCTCTTCTTGGGGCAATTCCGAGCAAGGTGGCCCACCTGGCCACATTCGTAGCACGCATCAGTTCGCTTAGGGCACACAGGACGTATGTGTCCCTCTTCTCCACAGCCATGGCACACAATAGGGGACAAACACTCCCCACGATGAAGTTTCCCGCAACGGTTACACGTAGGCACTGAATTGGAAAACTGAGATTTGGACTGAAAGCTGTTGGAATTAGCAGGTTTCTTTGAATGTCGGGAAGATTGGGAACGTGAACGAGAGTCCACGTTCTTCGAAAATGATTGCTGGGGTTGCTTAAACGTCCCCGACGAAGACTCAACCTTCGCTTTCTTTGATCCTGATAATTCCTGTTCCCTACGGAACAATTCATATTCTCGGAGTCGCGCATACTCCACAGCTTTCTCGAAAGATTCAACTGCGCGAACCGTTACCATCTCGCGGATCTCACTCCGCAGTCCCTCAACAAAATAATCAGTCTTTTGCTTTTCGTCAGCAATCACTGACCCTACAAACATCGCCTTCGAGTTAAACTCGATCAGATAATCGTCCACTGATAGCTCTCCTTGCTGGAATGTCAGGAAGTCTCTTTTTATCTTCTGTACCGCAACAGCCAGACAGAAATGCTTGTCAAACCTGGTTTTGAATTCTTCCCAGGTCATCTTAGCCACGGCGTCTAAGCCCAAAATCTCCGCTTCGGAATCCCACCAAGTTAAAGCAGGACCAACAAATTGTGCAGTTGCGTACTGCACCTTTTTCTCATCATTGACATCGGTGACTCGGAATAACTTCTCAATTGCCTTGATCCAATCCAAGGCCTCCACAGTAGTTGCTCGTCCATTGAACGCTGGAGGACGACAACCAATGAAGTTCTTATACGACATTCCCCTTTTTGACTTAGAGGAGCCGTGCTTCCGTTCCTTATCTTTCTTGGGCCTTTCTGCCCTACTTCCACTTCCAGCGCCTTCCGTATTATCGTTACTTGCTTGCTCCCCTTCAGCATTATTTTTCTTTCCTTGAACGTTCTGGGAAGCAAGTAGTTGGGTCATTAGCTCATTCTGCTGGCGATTTTGCTCCAGCATTTGAGCCATCATCTGCATCATTTGGTCCTCTCTGGACCCTCCACCAGTACGGAAACTGGATTCATTTTCATAATCTGGAGACTGATCCCTGCCTCCCCCATCATTTGAATG
>JAANYP010001423.1:9727-22407 GCA_020465985.1 Centrapalus pauciflorus | reverse complement strand
TACTGAATAATATGGTGTGAAAATAAACGAAGATGTGATTGCAGGTCCTGTTTACTAATAAAAATGATGATTGGACTCGAATTATGATACAATAAAGATTACCTCTGCAAACTTCTTGTCAGCATCACTGTGATCGTCTTTTCTTCCAGCAGCATCACCAACATAAAAGGACCTACGTTAAAAGTTGGATCAAAGAAGTAAATTTGAAGCATATAAAGGGTGAATATAATAATGGAAGATAAAGTTGTCAAAGAAAGAAAGTGCAATACTGATCCATATCAATAGGAATCCCAGAGTTAAATTGTTGTTCCATGATGTGCCACATTCCAGGTTGGGGTTTGCGAAAGGGGTCCTGTGCTTGACCTTTACTTACACCACATGCAATGAAAACCTACATTTATGCGTTCAGATTAACCCCAAAAAAACGCATTTGGGATGTAGGATGGTGGTGTTCAAATATGCATTCAAACGAATTGGCAACCACCTGAATTGGGACCTTCACGAGCTTGATGAAAGCGTCAAGTCTTCCAATTTTTGAATCCACAGCTACCTGTCGCTTGTTCTTCCAGCGCTCAATATTTGATTCATTCGTAAAGATAACCTGTTCAAAATTAGTGATATATTATGTCATATATGTTCTTCCAGCTACCCATTGCTTGTTCTTACAACGTCAAAATTCTAAAACCTGAAGAAAGATTAGGGATGTTGCAAACCAGTTTGTAGCCATCATTATATAAGCTCTGCAACTTCTTTGGTATTGAAGCATACATAAGAGACCAAGCACTTGCACCTACTCTGTAATTAAAATATATTACAAACCCGTGGATATTATATATTGACAGGTGAAATGCAAACATCGAAGAGAATGAGCTATGAGTACCTTTGAACCGATGTTTTTGCAAGACATCCATCAAAATCAAAGGCAGCAATTTTACTTGAATCATGGAGGTCTTCGTCCTACAATTTATATCACTGATGGTGAGAAGTGCTGGCAATGCCAAGTCATGTATCTCATTGACTATAAAAACCCACCCGTTCAAGAAATATGATGGTCTGGAACGCCTTCCATTTTGGCTGTAGTGTTGCACCCTATAAACCAGGAAACACTCGTTACTTTATACAGGTGCACCCAAATACTGGTATGGACAGAACATTTTAGTATGAGAATTACTAGATTGGGCCCACAAACAAGCTAAGGTGCAAAATCTAGAAAATATTGTTGACTGATCTTACCTTGTAATTATCCTTAACATCGCTAACTGCAAAGTCTATTGTTGATCCAATGCCCTTATCATGTGAATCAGATATCTAAAAAAATGGAAAGTTAAAGCTATATCACTAAAATGCCCTTAAATATAAGTAAAAACTATAAGAAAAACAGGAGATATGAAGTTGAAAAACCTACATAACCCAATTTGTAAACGGAACGATGCAATAGTAGTTAACAGTCGATATGAAAGTTCATTTTCTAATTGGCAACATCATTTTACTTGCTACATTACTCCCAAATGCATTATAAACAGAAATTTCAACCATGCAAGGAAGAACTTAATCGAACAAGGCAAGCATTAGCAAGTTAATGCACCATAAAGAACAGAATTCATGATTAGATATAACACGTAAAGGAACATATCTAATGCAATATTCATTTAGATGTGTATTCTTGTACTTGTATGGCAGACGAAGCAGATAGTAATAACCTGAAACCACAACTAAGTACATACATGGACTAGAAAAGTACAAGTCACCAAGGAGATAATTGTTATATTGCAATTACACTGCAACTAGTCTATAACCTAAATTTCAATTAATTTGTGATCTCATTACCTTTACAGTTTCTTGATCCCGTTCCTGCAGCTCAGTTTCACCATCTTCATTCGACTGCTGTACAACTCATAAACGAAAACAAGCCAATATCACAAACATAGGATTTAAGCATATGAATGTTGTCACATACAAGCTCATCCTTTTTGGCTTGTGAAATTTAATATGACTCTAACTCTATATATTATCAAATGCAGAATAATAGTAGGACATTAGCACTCAATTATCAACAAACTTACCACAGGCACTATATATCAAATCCATAACAAAACCATTTAAGAAAAGCAACATGAGGTGCAGAACCTAAAACCGAAAGGCCTATGTTAAACGTTCAATCTTTCTATATCCTCTTATGTAGTAAACTTAAATTATAAAATATATTTAATGGGTTTGGTCTTCATTTGAACCAAGGCAAAAAAAAATTCTCGTTCACAAAAAAAAAAAAAAAACTCAACTTGAGCCTAGCTCAAGAAATCCTGCACTTTACGCAGCTGCTTCTTATGGGGCAAGGCGCACACTTCAACGCGGCCGACATGACACCCAAAACTTATGTTTTGCACTAGATGCACAAGCATGGATCTGGGAGCCTCAAAATTAACAGATAAAAGAAATAACTCAAAAAGGAAATCCTCATACGGTGAACATCTTAAATCTTCAAATGAAATTTTATTTGAAAATCAGTTCTGCTTTCAATACATGTATCAAGGAGCATTCATTCATTATTGCCATAGATCTTATTTTTAAAGCAAAAAAAAGAACCAACTGACAAAAAAACCAACGCATAACTTAAGCGATGCATCCAGTGTGTTTATTACCTTCTTAGAAGATTGATCCCCTTCAGTCACCAGGTCCTTCAACTTATCTTGATCGCTGCTCTGGACAACAAATAGAAAAAGAGGACACTCAAATCTATATATTATAATAAAGCAAAACAACTCATGACACGTGTCGCTTCCACAATGCACGAAAATTTCATTTTCCCGCCTCTTTTTCCTAATTTACTACCTTAACTTAATTACATTAAATATTTTTTCATTAATGAATTAATATTAAATTAGATATTGCAACATATTAAATTAATGTTTACCAAAAATAAATATGTATCGTTATTATCATTAATGATCATATTTAAATTCAAATGTAAAAATGTGTATTTCAATGTAGAAGTGTGTTAAAGAAAGTAAAACTTTGTGTTAATTATTTGGCTAAAAATTTAAAATTTAACTTAGATAACAAAAAGTTAAGAATAAGCTGATAAAACCTCAATTGTGAATAATATAAAAATTTTGATTATTGATTTTCAAAGATTCCATTTTTATATTTTATCATTTTCAAATTATACATACACATTCATGTAATGGAAGTATTTTGTTTCTTACATTAATATTTCATATGTGAAGTTAATAAAAATTAAAAGAAACATCTTTTGCAAGTACATATTATAAGTTTTTAATGATACAATATAATACTATTTTTATGTAATATCAAACAACCAAGTCTTTTTATCTTTAATTTAACTAGCTTTCATTTTTTTTATTTTCTTTATATATAAATTTTATAATAAGTTATTAAAACTTAAAAAAATTTATATTTTCTAAACCAACCCATGTAATACATGGGCTCAAAGCTAGTGTATGATCAAACAAGATACTGTACTCCGAAAAATAAAGTTTGTAGTTTATTTCAAAACATAGCATTCCATTACTAACCACAGACCTACACTATAAGAACTGAGAACTGTCACCCTCCCAGGTCGGCAGGTACAGAGTTAAGGGCCTAAGGCTAAACTAAAACTTAAAGAACTACATGATTTTGGAAATCAATTAAAATAATAATAGAAAAATAACAAATAAGTTCATGTATCTTCACTTTTAACTCTAACAAATGGTTGCCGACTATAAAGTTGAACCAATGCTTCTTTTTCTCTTAGAAAAACCGCTAAACAAATTTAGTGGTGGTAACATAACAGCGGTGAAATGGTAATAATACATAGTTTTGATATAAGACCAAGCAAGTGCTGACAGAGGCAATCAACGAAAATAAAATCAATAGCTACATAAATAAACTGAACCCCCTTGAGCTCACCTTCAGGTCTGAAAATCCTTCGATTGATTCAGCTGAAAACAATTTTGCATCTTGAGGAAAGAAGCAGCCTAAGTGATGCCATTTGGTGTTTTCAAACCCTCTAGGGTCCCAACTACTGAATCCCAATCTAAGAGATTTAGAATCAATCTTCTCACCACATTTCTTGCATGAAGATCTTCCTGATTTTGCATACTCTGCAACAATCTTGTTACAAGTATACGAAGAAGCCATTACAAAATAAGTAAACCCATTGTACTAAAAGTTAGTTTAAAATGATTATAACAAAAATGGAACAAGATTCTAAGATAATATAGCCAGTTAAGTAGCATAACACTATACCTTTTCATTTGTTGCATTCTTTTTTTCTTGCTCAGTTTTGTCATATTCATCTGTCTATATATACAAAGAAGAATCATAAAATCTCAGTAGTTTCCTCAAGAAGATATGAACGAAGTAAAAAAAAAATTACATGAGATAAAATACACAAAATGATCACTGAATTCATGAGTTTCAACTGGATATCTCTGCAAAAATTAACTTTTATTAAAAAAAACTATATTCTCACAATCATATCAATTACATCCTTTCAATTTGACGAAGCTGTGATCTCATCGGTCTAAATGTTTGATGGTTTATTGATTATGCCTTAATTCACAAATAAAGTTCTTCAAATTTGAACTTAATTGTAGTCAGAAATTCTAGATGATAATTGAGCATAAATGATGTAGGTGGTGTGATACTGTGATGTGATGGTGAGAATACAAGTATGTCAATCATAAATCTTTTGTAGACGTCTGCAACTGAAATACCCATGAAAAATTTAATTAGACAAATAACACATCTCCTTACTTTTAGTTTCTTTAACTCCCTCTCGTCTGAAGCAACCTCAACATCTTCTTCTCTCTGTTTTAGAACAAGAGCAATTAGGTAAGCACAAGCACCATAAATGACGGTAACCCTATACAGTTCTACCAAAAAGTCACAGATGTGATACCAAAAAGTCACAGATGCTAAATGATGATATTGTTTTAAGTTTTAACAAAGTGTTACCAAGAGATTTATATAAACTATGAGCAGTAAAACTTCGCCACCAAATTAATGTATCTATGTGACTACAACTTATATGCAAAAACCATTGAACCAGCAGACACCACTAATTATGAGTAGGTCAAAGAGAAATGAATCTAAAATTCGTAATGAGATCTCTTATCTTGGAATAATAACAAAATATGTGTTGTGTGTATGTATGTAGGCATGTGTGTGTATGTGTGCATGTCCATCATGATATGTAAAACTCAAATAGATAGTAACTGCAGTAAAACTTCATGTTTTGTCATCCACTTGATGTGTGCATCTCATTACCTTTTACAATCATTCCTCATGTTCTCTCTCCTCGTCTTTATCCAACCATTTCTTAAACAAACATTCAATATCACATGAATGCTTTCTATTTTGATGATCTATAAGACATGGCAGGCAAATTTAATACATGGATTCGACCGCAACGCAAACTGAACCAACTGATCATTTAAATCTATAGCATATGCTCATGAGTCCTGTGCGTATGTACAAATAGCTTTAAAGGCTAAATAAGAAAAGTACCTTTCTAGAATCATGATCCCCTTCACTCACCATCTGCTTCAACTTATCTTGATCACTACCCTGAACAGTTAGAACTAGAAATATCTCAAAACAAGAAAAAAAAAAAAAAAACACAATGTACTTGCAATTTGTCAAATATACATCATAAACAGAGAAAGTGCTGAATTTAGGTGAAAACGTTATAGTAATGAAAATATAATCGAGTTAAACTTTACCGTCAGCTCCGAAAACCCTTCGATCGATTCGGCCGAAGAAACCAAAATAGGATCCAAAGAAAAAAAGCACTTGACGTGATGCCATTTAGTGCTATCATACCCTCGAGGGTCACGACTCTTCAACCCTAATCTCAGAGATTTCGAATCGATCTTGTCCGAACATTTCTTGCATGATGATTTACCTGACTTTGCATACTCTGCGATGATCTTCGTTGAAGAAGAAGATGACATTGCATAAAGGGACCTAGGGTTTCTTGAAAACAATGAAATACGAGTGTTAAAGACTAAAAACATACAGTGGATGTTTATCGATGAAGAATTAACAAACGTCTGTTGGATTTGGAGTTCATACAGATACACAGTCTAGGGTTTTGGGCAGCTTTGTGTTCCCGCCATTCTGTTTCTAGTCTTTCTGACTGATAATTACTGGGTTATTTGTGTTGCAGTAAATAATATTTTTAAATGTTTATAAAATAACAAATAATCTAATAAATAATCTAAAGGTTATAACAATAAAATAAAATAAAATAATTATATATTGTATAAAAATATTTAACATTAAAGTTTTTATTATTTAAAAAAATAGTTTAGACAACTATTAATTTTATACCTAAAGATAAGTAAAACTAATTGATCATAATATCGTATTTGAATTTCATATAGTAGTGTATGTTAAGGGTTATATTAGAAAAATAAAATAGTTATGTATTATAAAAAATTTTAATATGAAAAATCTTAATTTTGAAAATAGTTTGAATATTAATAAACAGAATGTATATAAAAATAACACAAATATAATAATGTATTCAGATATCTAATACATAATATGTATTATATTAGAACTTTAACGTTGTGTTCTCTTATCATCAGGGAAAATGACAGGAATGGTCAACTAGAATGAAAAGAAGACGACCGATGAAGAAATGGTGAAATTTAAAATAACACGGTTTAATTCTATTATTTGTTTCTTCTGCTTTCTTTCTGATTTTGGAATGATAAGATTTGAGACAAATTCCTTCCATTCCTGTCATTTTCTACCCTAAAAATAGGTAGAAGAACACGATTTTCTTGAATTTCTTTCTGTTCCTTCCAATTTCTTACCTGCGTAAATGAGATTCGCAATCACAGCGTAAAAGAAGCAATTTCTAGAATATAAATTTTTATTATTACAAAATTTTATATTGTAGCTTACATGATAGTACATTGTATATTCAAATGTTAATAAAAATAATACGACCATAATCATATATTCTAAGTTTTATAAATCTAAATATATTAAATGTTATAAAAGAAAGACATATCAGTTATATATCATATAAAATACTAAATATCATTAGGTACACTTCGATCGTGAATGTCACCCGAGTTTAGGGATGGGCTCGGTTTCAAAATCGAACCGAACCTGAAATACCCGAAAACCGAAATTGCCAAAATGTTAAAACCAAGAACCGGACCGTTATACACTAATTGGTTATGGTCCGATTTCCGGTAATCCGGTTTTTTTGAACACCAATATTTCGGGTAATCCGGTTTAATGTCTCTTTTATAAAATGTGTTTAATAAAATCTTTTCTTCAATAATTAAAAATAATTTTACAAGGATTTTATATTGATTACTTAGATAATATTGATTATTGTCTTTTGGTCGTTGACCCGTTCGACCCGTTTGCTTGAATGGACAATAATTGTCACCCCTACTATTCTACATAATCTTAACTCATCTCATCTCATCTCATTTCACATTTTACTTTTCTGGTTATCTAATATCGAGGTATTTGGATAGTTTTATGATAGACCTTGAACATTTGTTTATGAATGTGTGTCATATAATTTGGTTTTATGAGAGCTTGCCAACAAATTGGTTATATGAGAGACGTTGGACATTTGTTTGATGAATTTACGTTTTATATTTTTGACATTTGTTAAATATGAAAGAAAAATTTTTAAAAAAATTGATAATAAGGATATTTTGATTATTTGTCTTAATTAAAATCCAAATTTTTTTTGACGCTTTAGAAACAAACAGAAAACGACAAAGATTGGAATTTGAATTCCATTCCAATCCTGCGAACCAAACAAGTAACAATATTTGAATTAGGACAGGTTCACTTCCTGTCAGATTCTAATTACTTGATAGATTTTATTCATTCAACAAACATTTGGTGAACCAAACATGGTCATCAAAAGTGCCATAACGACAAAAAAAACTTGAGTATAATATCATTGGGGTCAAAAAAAGTTTTATAAGTCATTTGAGTAATTTTTAAAAATATGTTTCATTTGTATGGCTTTAATTCTATAAAAAACGCATGGTCTAGTAGCATGAAAAAACTTAATTAATGACTATGTTTTCGTTACATATACTATTGATTACATGAAGCTAACTTATCCATAAGTGACCTTTGTTCACTTTTCAAACTTGTTAATTAAACATGTTTCCCGTTTGACTATGGTTCATGGGTTGAATTTGATGGTTCTCCCTCACAAGTAGGGGTGTTCAAAAAAATCCGAATCCGAGCATCCGAAACAAAAATCCGAAAATCCGATCCGAAACTATTCGAAATTTCGGATATCCGGATTTTCGGATATCCAAAAATCGGATATCCGAAATTTCGGATTCGGATTCGGATAGTAAAATTCAAGAATTTCGGATATTCGGATAATCCGATATCCGAAAATCAAAAAAGAATAATTTTTTTAAAATTTTTTTATATCTTTAGTATTGATTATTTACATAATATTGAGTGTTTATTATTATTCTAATGTATATTTTTGAGTTTTATCTTAGTATTATTGATTTCTTAACTAATATTTTTATAAATTTTAGTTTTTTTATATTTTTTTAGTCGTTTTGAGTAAAATAATTTCAGATATATTTAGTTTGTGATATATTTATTTTTAATATCTATTTGGATATATGAATTTGTTTTTTAGATATTTAAATATTTGATTTAATTTTTAAAAAAAAAGTAAAAAATAAGAATTTTCGGATATTCGGATAATCCGATATCCGAATCCGAAATTTCGGATATCCGAAATTTCGGATTCGGATAGCAAAATTCACTATCCGAAATTTCGGATATCCGAAAATTCGGATATCCGAAATTCGGATATCCGGTTTTGAACACCCCTACTCACAAGAATACCCATTGCTACTTTCTTTTGTGTATCATTTAGGGTTGTGCAACAATTTAAAACTGATTCAACCCAGGACCAATAAAATGAGAAATTTGAAATCGAAAACCAGGCTGGATGGTAGCGCTATCGTTTTCAGTTCGGTCATGACTTTTACAACAAAAACACAAAAATGAATCAAACACGAAGAACATAAAATCAATCAAATTCAATAACCAAGATGTTTAGTGCTAGTTCAGGTCCGCATGTTTCACCAAACAACCCAAATATTTGAACACCTCCATGATAATTATAATGATGAGATTTTTATTCTTGGTATTCATAAAATGTTTTATAATACGAAAACCCTATTAATTATGTTTAAACAAGATTTTTATTCTTGATGTGATTAGCTGAAACTTTTAGTAGCAATGAGAGATGTAACTTTTTTAAACAACTAGAACTTTTAGGTTTTATAAATGTATTTGATAAAAGTAATTGTAAGCTTGTAGTATTAAATGATATAAAAAGACATTAATTTTAATTGAAAGTTGTAGTTATAATTATTAACGGGGTATACTTTTGTTCAGCAAAAGTTGAAGCTCATTTAAAGATACTTCAAGTAGTTTATCGTAAAAGAGATTTTAAGAACTAGATTCAAAAGCTTAAGTTCTTATCAATTAAACGAAACTTTTAGGCTTGAGCTTTGAAAAATCAAAAACTGAATATCCTAAAAACACATCGTCAAATACGCCTTAAACTAAAGCTCATTATGATTCATAGCATTCAAATACGATGGTGCGATGGTGTAAGAACTAGAAATGAAACTTTCATTGGAAATTGACAAAAGTGTGGAGATTCGTAAGATCGATGATGTTGTGGAAACTGGAAATCAAACCTTCGTTTAGAATGGTAACCTCGATGATTAGGGGATGATGGCACACGAAACTATGGTTTCGAGATCGATTGGCTCGACAACAATGATGACTTCAATTGCTCCCATGATTTCTGGTTTTTAAAGAAACCTTGTATGTTTTTCAATATGTTTCCTTTTTAAAACAATTTTTTTATCAAAATTAAAAACTAGAAAACCAAAAATGAAAAATGAAAATTATCGTTAAAAGCATTTTAATAAGGGATAATTACTAAAATAGCTAAATATCGCACCTATTTATCAAGTTTTAGCCATTAAATATTCATTTTACCAAAATAACCACACTTAACGTTACCACATTTACATGATATGTACTTTTTATTCATATTTTAATGCATTACGTTACAAAAGGCGTTAGGTAACGTAAATGAATGTACTTTAAGTAATGATTACATTTTTATTGGGAATGAACAAAGTTTTAAAATTGGTGACGTGAAGTACGATCATTTACGTTACTAAACACCTTTTGTAACATAATTCATTAAAATATGAATAAAAAGTACATATCACGTAAATGGTGGCTATCACGTAAATGTGGTAACGTAAAGTGTAACAAATTTGATAAAATGAATATTTAATAGCTAAAACTTGGTAAATGGGTTTGATACGTGAGTATTTTAGTAATTAACCCTTTTAATAACCTAGTTACCTTATTTGGTCCCTAATTCCCTAACTTTGGAAAACCCTAGTTCTTGATCTTCGTTCTCAATGGATCCTAGTTCTTGATTCTCGTCGTCAATGGATCCATACCTCGAACATAAGTTACTGGAGGAAGTAATTTACCTCCATTCACTCTGGCACCAAGGCCCTCCTTCAAGATCATTATCATATTCCAATCTACAACCCCTCAATTCCACACCTTTCAAGAAAAACAACAAGAAAGCCCGCAAATTTAACACCACTCACCACAAGAAGATCGGCAATTTCTCCGGCACCGAATGGCCGGTGAAACCTCTCCCCGCTGATCCTCCGGTAACTCAATCCGGATGGCCGGAACTAAAACTAAAACCTAACACACAAACAACTCGTTTGCCCACACCAGAAGAAGTAGAAAAGCACAATTGGAATCAGATCCAGCAAAGGGCATTGAAAGCTGCGAAAGAATTTTATTCGAGAAATGGAGAAGACAGCGATGAAGAAGATGACGACGAGGACATGGATGAAGACGAAGAAGATGATGTTGTTGACAAAGAGTATGATTTCTTCTTGAAATTGTTTAATGAGGATGAAGAATTGAAGAGTTATTACGTGAAACATCGTGGCGGTGGGGGTGATTTTTCATGTCTGGTCTGCGGCGGAGCAAATGAGAAATTTGGAAAAAGGTTTAAAGATTGTATTGCGTTGGTTCAGCATTCGATTTCGATTGCAAAAACGAAGAAGATAAAGTCACATAGATCATATGGACGAGCTATTTGTAAAGTTCTTGAGTGGGATATCGATCGGCTTCCTTCTTCCATTGTTACAGATCATAAGTCTAGTGAATTGCAGGTACTTTATCCGTGCAAAATAACAACATTCTTTAATGGATTAATTTTAAAGCCAGTTGATATTGATGTATGTATTCTAATTGTGATGTTTAATATCACAATTCGATGGTCTAAGTAGTAGTAATGACATTGGTGTAGCAAAAAGTGATAAAATGAAAGTAAAATTGCTGTTTTGTGGAATGAAGTACACTAGTTAAAACAAGAATTAACATTGCAAGTTTGTGACAAAATTGAATGTTTGATCAGAAAAGTGCTGGTATTTTTGCAGGTAAATGATGTGAATGGGGAGTCGAATTTGGGGGTGAATCCAAATGGAGAAGTCAATGATGTTTCGGAAGTCGCCATTGTGGGTGAATCTATGGTTTGTGAGGTTAGTGATGTTTGAAAATCATGATTGATTTCAATGCATAATCATGTAGTTATTCAATGAACAAAATGAAATCGTTTTGATTAGCGTGCAATCAAATTGATAAGTCTTTGTCGATTGATTGAAAAACTATGGTTTTGTGTAGTTAGTGATGTTCAATTGTTCATATAAATATGGTATATCGTATAGACATTTGAGATGCTAGTCTTTGGAAACAATGTTAGCGTTTTGCGTTTTTCCTTGCAGGACTCTTCGTTAGTAGGAAATGTAGAAGAAGAAAATACGGTTAAGCAGGTCTTGAACGAAACAGAAGGGGGCGTAGGTGGTGCTGTCAACAATCTTGTGAGGATCACATCATCTTTATTAGAAATTTAGGACCCATTTGGCATGTGGAATGAAATTCGAAGGAACTGAAAAATTGAAGTTTTTATTCTTAGTAGTGTGTTTGGTCACTTGGTGGGAGGAAGATAGTTTTTAGAGGTACTAAGGATGTTAGCTGTGAAAAATTGGAATCTAATTTCATTTATAAGTGGGTGGGGGATGAAAGATTTCTTTAAAAACAAAGATTTTGATGGGATATAAATAAAATTGAACTTTTTTTTTATCTTTGTAACCCAAACACAGTAACTTAGGTGTTATTTGTTTTTAATAGTTTAAATGTCTAAAGTCTGAAAAACCACGTCTGAAATTAAAAGGAGGCCTTAAGATTTGAAATTAAAAGGCTCCTAATTTTAGTTCAGACTACTATGTTTCTCTTAAAATTCAGAGGATAGATACTCTTAAATCTGAATTTAGAAAAACATTACAAATTAGGTCAAGATCTGAAATTCAGACTTCAGACCATTTTCAGATTCTCTTAATTGCAAACAAACAGACCCTTAAATTCCAGTACCTTCGATTTAATTCCACGAGCCAAACAAACATGCCCTTATTTTCTGTATTCACATATCTTTATACGGTTTCTTTGATATGTTCTTTGGTGTTAGACCCTCATAGCGTTGATTCACCATGGTCTTTTGTATAGTGTAGGAACCTGTCGTCAACAATGGTGCT
>JAANYP010001421.1:45766-103334 GCA_020465985.1 Centrapalus pauciflorus | reverse complement strand
TAGTGCACCAAGAACACCACAGCAAAATGGTATAGCTGAAAGAAAGAATAGAATATTAATTGAGGCTGCTAGAACAATGCTAGCTGATTCAAATCTGCCAATGACTTTCTGGGCAGAAGCTGTTAATACAGCCTGTTATGTTCTAAATAGGGTTCAAGTAGTTCAATCACAAGGGAAAACTCCCTATGAGTTATTCCATAACAGAAGTCCCCTAATAGCTTTCTTCAAGCCCTTTGGATGCCCATGTACTATCCTTCACACTAAGACTCACTTAGGGAAGTTTGAAAGTAAGGCAGAAGAAGGATTCTTTGTAGGATACTCAACTCAAAGCAAAGCCTATAGAGTATACAACAGTGTGTCTAAAACAATTGAAGAAAGTGCCAATGTTGAGTTTGATGAAAATACTGCTAATATCAAAGGCACTGGTCCTGATTGGTTGTTTGATTTAGATTCACTAACAAATTCTCTGAGCTTTGTTGAGTATACTGCAGAAGCTGATGCATACAGGGTTGAAGCTGCTAACACGAATTCTCATGCTGCCAATACAATTTCTCATGTTGTTGGCACAAAGTTTCAGACTGCTGCAGATTCAACAAGTTGGGATGATTTCACCACTCTACCATTTCTGACATGTGATCCTCCAGGGGTCCTGAATGCTCCACTTAATGCAAATCCAGACATTGAAGTGTCATTCCCAAGTCCTGACAGTATAGCTCCAACACAAAAGGAAACAGTCCCAGATTCTAGGCTAGCAGTCCCAACGGCTTCTCAAGCTGTTAGCCTAGAAACTCATGCTGTTCCAGAAACTGAACCATTCACTGGTTCTGATGGAGATGATACAAACCTTGGAACTTCTTTTCAAACAGAGAGAGAGCCCACACTAAGAGTTCACAAGTATCACCCTCTCAATCAAATACTGGGTGATCCAAGCACTCCTGTTCAAACAAGGAAAATGGTTTACAATGAGACTGCTGCTGCTGAACAAGCAGTTTCTGAATTCAGTCTAGCTGCTTTTGAACATGCCTGTTTTATGTCTCAACTAGAACCCAAAAAGGCATCAGAAGCACTAAAAGATTCATCCTGGATTGAAGCCATGCAAGAAGAGCTTTTACAGTTCAAAATTCAGAATGTATGGACTCTGGTGGATCTTCCTAAAGGAAAAAGAGCAATAGGTACAAGATGGGTGTTCAGAAACAAGAAGGATGAGAGAGGGATAGTCATCAAGACCAAAGCAAGACTAGTAGCACAAGGGTACACTCAAGAAGAAGGAATAGATTATGATGATGTCTTTGCTCCAGTAGCAAGAATTGAAGCCATCAGACTATTTCTAGCATATGCAAGTTTCAAAGGATTTAAAGTGTATCAAATGGATGTTAAGTCTGCTTTCCTGTATGGGACAATTGAAGAGGAAGTGTATGTGTGTCAACCTCCTGGTTTTGAAGACTACAAGTATCCAGACAGGGTGTACAAGCTAGACAAAGCTCTCTATGGTCTTCACCAAGCCCCCAGAGCATGTTATGACACACTGTCATCATATCTTCTACAGAATGGATTCAAGAGAGGCACTCTGGACAAAACACTTTTCACTAAATCCATCAAAACTGAGATTCTTCTTGTCCAGATCTATGTTGATGACATCATCTTTGGCTCAACTAATGATAGGTTGTGCAAAGATTTTGAGGCCCTAATGCACAAAAAGTTTCAAATGAGTTCAATGTGGGAACTCACATTCTTTCTAGGGCTGCAGGTCAAACAGAAGCCTACTGGTCTATTCATAAGTCAATCAAAGTATGTCAAAGACATACTGGAAAAGTTTGGCTATCAAGACACAAAGGTTGCAAGCACTCCAATGGATCCTCATAAACAGCTCCATACTGACAAAGATGGCATAGATGTGGACATTCATCTATACAGATCCCTTATAGGATCTCTCATGTATCTGACATCTTCTAGACCTGATATAATGTTTGTTGTCTGTGTGTGTGCTAGGTTTCAATGCTCTCCAAAGGATTCTCACTTGGTTGCTGTTAAGAGAATCTTTAGATATCTTAAAGGCCAACCACATTTAGGTCTATGGTATCCTAAAGACTCTCCTTTTGAACTAACTGCTTATTCTGACAGTGACTATGGTGGATGCAACATTGACAGAAAATCCACAACTGGTGGATGTCAATACTTAGGAGCAAGACTGGTCTCTTGGCAATGCAAAAAAGCAAACAACTGTCTCCACATCATCCACTGAAGCAGAATACGTAGCAGCTGCAAGCTGCTGCTCCCAGGTAATGTGGATCCAAAATCAGCTAAGAGACTATGGTATGAATTTCTTATCCACTCCTATTTATATTGACAATTCAAGTGCAATTAGCATTGTGCAAAACCCAGTGAAATTTCCAAAAACCAAGCATATAGAAATCAGGTTTCACTTCATCAGAGATTGTAATGAAAAGAAGTTAATCCAAGTTACCAAAATACATACAGATGATCAGCTAGCTGATCTATTTACAAAACCTTTTGATGTGGGAAGGTTCACTTTCCTAATATCAAATATTGGTATGGTAAACATGGATTAATTTGTTTTCATTATTATCGACTCAGTATGCTAATTTAAGGGGGAGACACTGTTCCATTGAAAAGTTGCACAATTTTACACTAACAGCATGAGTATTTTCTCATGCTGCTAGTTCATCTTCTCGGACTGCTAGTTATTTTCACTTGATCTGTTAAAGTGTGCAGGGTATTTGGGTAATCTTCAAAATGTGTGCGCGGGACCCAACCTTTCAAAACCTTTAAAGGTCCCGGTTTCGTTCAGTTGTAACTACCAGTTACATATTCTTCTTCCACGGCCTTCTGCTTTCTCTCTGAACGAATCACACATTCTTCTTTCAAACCCTAAAACCATCGTTTGTTCATCCATGGAGTTCGTAAAAGAACACAACTGCCTCCCATACACTCTGAAACATGCTGAACTCCAACCGTTCCATGCAATGATGGATTTCCTCAGGCACTCCCATATCCATCATGCACTATCCATAAACCCTACTATATACATCTCCCATATAGAACAGTTTTGGAACCATGCATCTGTTCAAACCATCAATGGAGTGCCTACCCTCCTTTCCAGGATTGATGGAACTGATATCCATATCACTGAGGAATCCATCCGACATCACTTGCATCTTCAAGATGCCACAGGTATAACTGACCTAACCCTTGATGCTTTACATACAGGTCTTTTTAATATCGGTTATAGGGGTCCTGCTGATTCTTTTACTTTCTTAAAAGCCCATTTTTCTCCTAAATGGAAATTTCTTGTACATATCATTCAGCAGTGCATAAGCCCCAAAAGAACTGGTTGGTCTGAATTTTCATCTAACATTGCCACTGCCTTAGTGTGCTTTTCCACAGGCCAACGGTTCAATTTTTCCAACATGATTTTTCAGGGGATGTTAAGGCATCATTCCCTAAAGAGTGAGAAATTTTTTATGTATCCTAGATTTTTAGCAGAAATCATTGCACACACCTGCACATCTTCTCATACACATAAAAGGATACATGTTTCCCACAGGCACTCACTATCCTCTATTAAGAGACTTTTGAAACATAGTGCCAACTTTTTGAGTGTTGATGTTCCATTGCCTTCTACATGATGAACATTATTCCACAACACAGAGGAGAGGGTCCTGAGCAGGCTCAGCCTATCATCACTGCTACACCCCCAGGACCCCAACCCCCTCCTCCCGATACACAAACTCCCTCTGATCCTTTTGTACAGCCCACACGCCCACTCAGATACTTATACAAAAGAAAAAGGGGACCAGGAGCTCCTTCCTCCTCCTCCCATCAGCAAGAGCCATATATCCCTGTGCAGGAGGATACTCCTGCACAGAATATCCAAAGGGAACCAGTTGAGGACACTCCCATTCTCTCTCAGGAGGTGAACATCTCTTCAGAGATGGTTCATGTGGGTTCTGTGGCTGGCACTACTGATGTCTCTGCACAAGAGGCACAGGACAGTGCCAACATAGCTAAGACCACGCCCATGGCAACAGCAAGTGTGCAAACACAAGCTGGAAGTCCCCAGAACCAAGAAAAGAGGGGCCCAGAAGTTTCTACCTCTGGTCTTAATGTCAGTGATAGATCACAAGCACCTCAGGTGTTCTCTGATCTTGAGGCTAGTCTACAACAAATGCTCTTAACGGATCCCAGACTCAAACCTGTTGTAGCTATGTTGGACCATCAAATGTCCATCATTGCTGCACAGGGGGCTCAAATTTTTGCTCTCAAGCAGGCAGATGCTGCTCAAAATAAGCGAATGGATTATCTTCACAGAGGCTTCACACTCTGTGGAAATAAAATTATGAAGTTAGAGCAGATGATTCAAACCCAAGGGGCAAAGGTTGTGGTTTCTTCTGACCAAACCAATGCTTCCAAAAAGGGGGAAAATCAGGAGGTTCCCACATCAGTCCAAGCAGCTCCAACAACAACAGTCCAAGCAGCACCAACAGTTCCAGTTTCTAGGCTAGCAGTCCCAACAGCTTCTCAAGCTGTTAGCCTAGAAACTCAAGCTGTTCCTTCAAAAGCCACTGGAGTTGTGATCAGAGAAGGAATTCAAGCTCCATCAAGCACAGTCCAAGCTACAACATCTGCTACAAAAGACAAGGGCAAGGGCATTCTCATTGAGTCTCCAAAGCATAAATTTTCCTCAAAAGAAGCCCAAATTGCCTTTGATGCTGAAGTTGCCAGAAGAATAGCAGAAGAACAAGACAAAGAATTAGAGCAGCAAGCCCAAACCCCAATGGATGATGATGAGACTTTAGGTGATTACTTAAAGGGGTTTGTGGTCAAGCAAGGAGCAATGAAAAGAAAGATGCCAACAGGGCACTCCAAGGCTGAGCATAGAAGATTTCTTATCAATTTTGCCTTTGCAGCAGGTATTCCAAAGAAAATGGCTCAGTCCATGTCTACTGAAAGGCTGCAGGAGATTCATGATAAGGAGATGGACAAAAGACAGAGAACAACAGTCTCTCCAGAAGCTCAACCATCCCAAGAAGTCCAACCAACAACCCAATCAGTCCAAACTGAAGCTGGTGCCAGTGCACCTACTCCCACTGATCAAGCAGCTGTCCCTATTCCTTCATCGGTTAAGAGAGTGCTCTTTGAGCAACAACTACAAAAGGCTTTGGAGATAGAGAAGCTGATTGATCAGCATGATTTTACAAAGCCTCAAATTAACTACTGGTTTGCTAAGTCACTGGATGACCGTGACTTGAGAATAAAGTTTGTAATCAGAAGAGAGTCCGGACCTGAAGAAGAGTATGACACTTTTTGGCAGATAGTACAGAAGCTGACCAGAGATGAATTGATAAAGATGTACAATATAGGGTCAGTTACACAAGTAAGGTCTGCTCTTCCACAAGTCAAGCAACTCATCAAAGATCTAAGTACAGTGGTTGATTCTGAGTTTGCAAGACAAGAGATAGAAGATGCTGAAAAGAAAGGGAAAAAGATCAAGCAGATTGATCTGTTTGTCAAATCAAAGACATTCAGAATCAAATTCACAGATGGGTCTGGTATTTTCTTCAATCTTGAGTATTTCAATTTTTCAAAAGATATGCTGCTGCAAATAAAATCAGCTAGAATATCTTGTGATAAAGAAGAGATGAAGAGAGACTTTTTGAAGGCTATAGATCATAAGCTTGCACAGTTGTGAGTTTTTGAAAGCCTTGGTTTGTAAATAACAGTTTACTTATTTATTTCCATGTTTTTATAGAACTTAAAGTCTTGTAAAGAATTTAAGTTAGGGGGAGATTGTTGGGAAATAGTTTAAGTACATTCAAGCTGTTAGTTTAGACTTCTCAGACTGTTAGTAGATTTTACATTTAAATACAAAGTTCATGCTGCTAGTTGAAGAAACTCGAGCTGCCAGTGTAAAAGTTCAAGCTGCCAGAGCAAAACAACTCAAGCTGCTCAGTTCATGCTGTCAAGAGATTCAAGCTGCTCAACAGTTTCAGAAACAGAAAGTGCTGATTTTCAGGAAACGATATCTACATGAAGATTCCAGCATATCTACTATCAGAGAAGTCATAGTTCGTCAAGGAAACATATCAAGAAGCAATATAAATACAGAGAATAGGTCGTTCTATTGTGTAGGAGTTTCTGCATATTTTGAGTCTGTAATTGCTTTGTTTAAGTTTTCTTAAGCCTCTAAGGTTGTAAAACCCTAAGAACAGTCTGTGTTCTTCGTCTAATCAAACAGATTAGAGGTGATTGTAATTGATGAATTCAGCAATACAAACAGTCTTGATTAATTCCTGTGTGTTTATTTATTATTGATTTTGAAAGTTTTTGTTAAAATAATTAAGTGTTATTCTGCAAACTTCTTGATTAAACTTTGATTCAAAGCAAGATTATTGATTTATACTCTGATAAGTTCAAATCAGTTAGTCTTGGTAATTCATATTTTAGATCCTGTCAGGAAGTGATGAGTGCCCGGAAAGAAACGATATGTGTTATAACTGTGGTGAACCTGGACATTATGCCAAACATTGTCCAAATGCACATCGGGTTACTAATTCTGAACAACCAGTCAGCAGAGCAATCCAACGGAGTACTACAATGATACCGACAGCAAAGGCACGAGCTTTCCATATAACTGCCGAGGATGCCGAGGAGACACCAGAAACGCCAAAAGACCACAATGGTAATTAAATTAAGTGTCTTATATATTTAAATGTTTTAAATACAATTGTCAGATGAATTTCAATTCCAAAAATAAGTATTGAGTTAGACTGTACAACCCTGTCATCGATGGTGAATAGTGCGGATGACGTATGGGTTGTATCAGTTGAAGTTATGATACAAATGTCTTTCAAATCAGAAATTATATGTATAAACTATATAGGTGTTGGTAATTGAATCATGCACGGTTTAGAAGTCCATTATATGTCAATATAAATGAAGTACTGGATTCTCATTATGTCGACACGAGACTAGTGAGATGTCCAATATAGAATCCTTAATCCACCTAATTTCGCATAAAATGAAAAGCTTCTGTCAAGAGAGTGAAGTAATCTTAAATTCATAGATTCACCAATGGAAAGTCAAACATAAGTTTGTACACATAATTAAATGGAATTCTTATTCCATTGGCTTGTCAATGCAAGGAAATTGCAAGTCTTGACAAAAGTCAGCGAAATTCAAAAATCTGCTAAGCGATTGATGATCATAACATCATCAATAAATGAAATTGTTCCGTAAGTACATATAACAAAACTCCCAAAGCTCTACAGCTAGACGAAAGATAGATATGAGTTTATTAATGTACTGAGTTGCTAGCCAGCTTGATCAAGGTATATTTTAAATCTCAAAGCATAAGCCAATTAGTAAATGTACAAATGATAAGTCAGAATTCCTAAAACGCCTTAAGTTAGTGCATAAATCAGTTAATAAGTTGTATAACATGGAAAATCAAGTAGATGTACTAGTTATAAAAGCAAAAGAGGCAAGTAGTTATGAAATACAGATGGTGCTCATTCAATAATCACCAGAATGTTTATGTCAGATTTTAGAAATTCATGCCTACTTTGTAATTCCTAATCTATGCTTATCTAAACATAGACAACTTCGAGGACGAAGTTTATGCGTGGTGGAGCCCATCCTGTAACGACCTAAACTTTAAATTATGGCAATTAAGAAGGCTTAACGTTAATTGTAAGTTAAATGATAATTGTTCTAAGAGATTTAAAATATAATTTCAATGTAAGTAATTAAATTGTTATTTAGTTAATAAAAGTCAAGTGGACTAAATTATAATTGTATAATGTTAATATAAAGAAAATGAAAGAAAAGCAAGAATAAGGAGTCAAATTGTAAATTAAACAAGTTTTGAACTAAATAAATACCCAAAGAAATTATGTGCTCATTCATTTCACCTAACCAAAAACAAAATTCTCTGCTTCTTTCTCTCAAGCTACGGTTCCAACTAATCCATCACAAGACTTGCAATCAAATTCAAGAAACCATCAATTTAAACTCAAGTATCAAGATCATTACAAAGATTTTGAGGTAATTTCTATGTTTAATTTGTTCTTTGGTCCCATTTGAAATCTACGGCTCCTGTGGGTTTAAGAAAACAAAATTGATCTTCAAAGCATGAAATTTACCAAGATTAGTGTTACAAGTTTGAAATTTATAGCATGCATGTAATCCTTATGGGTTTAGTTCATCATATTAGCATTTTGAAACCTTAATTCATATTTTGAAATTGAGAAACTGAAATTAATATTGCTGCTGTGTTTGCTTCGGTTTTGATCAAACGAGAAGGCCAAGAAGGCCATATGGCCTTCGGCCAAAAACCTTGAGATATTGTGAGTGTTTAGTTCATTTTAAGAAGCATCAATCGCCCTTATACCCTTTGTTTGCTGCTGGATTTAAAAGAAAAACATAATAAATATGTGCAGTTGTGTGCTGTGAGGTTTGTGTGTGTTTTGTTCATAAATTAGAGCATCAATTACCATGAAAATTAGTTGTTTTGTTGCTGTGAAAACAAAGAAAATCAGGAAAAGAGAAGTGCAATAGTGTGTATATGTGTGTTGCAAGCAAGATAGGACATCTGAGATTCACCTATATGGTGCAAATCTTAGATCTTTGCATCAACTAACAGCAGCCTTTTCATCCTTTACAAATTATATAAAAGCATAAGTGTTGGTGTGTGTATGTTGTATAAATTCTGAGATTCATCTGTGATGTTTCTCGGATGTGTAAAAATCAGTAACAGCGCCTAACATATATACATATGTGCAGTATTGTGTGTGTTCTGTCTAGTCCTGTGACCATTTCGTATGCTGGAAAACAGAGTAAAAATCAGCAAACATATATGCATTCATATATAAACAATTAAAGTACATGAGTGTGGGTGTGTTGTGCATTATGTGTGTATAATCTGGACAAAAACAAGCAAACAACACGAATATATATATATATATATATATATATATATATATATATATATATATATATATATATATATATATATATATATATATAGCCACACACACACATACATGTGTGCAGAATCAGCCACAACACCTAAAATATAAATGTGCAACAGAAATCGTAAACAGCCCACACCCTTTAACTTTTTATATCCTAAGTATATTGTTAAGTTTTAGTGTGTATTTGTGTCTTAAAAACAGAAAGAAAAGATCCCAATAGCAGCCTTATATATATGTCATGTGTGTATCAAAGTGAAGTGTGTGTTTTAATAAAAAGGCAGAAACATTATGGACAACACCTGTTACATATATATATGTGTGTGTGCTACAGGTGTGTGTGCTGTGATTTTTGGACAGCAGCCTTTTGGTTGGTTTTTGTGTTGAACTTCATATTTTCAGCCTTTAAATTAGCGTCCAACGGACCCCTAAACCTTGCACGTTGTCCCTTAAACATCTAGCACGAGTCATACGTACATATAGCCCTTAATATCAACACCGACATTTGATTAAACTTGGCACAGAATGACAATTAATGTGTTGTCATATTTTTACAACAACAAAAACGTCACATTAAGCCTATAATTGTGGCTCGGCCTTGGCCAAAAAGCCCCTCGTTTCCTAGCCTATGTCTTTAAGTCTTTGGCCAAGACATTAAGGTTCATTGATAATGTATTTTAACTTGTATATTAGGTTGTTATTGACAGCAAAGAAGGGCTGTAACAGCAGCCCCAAAAAGGATTAAAATGACATGACAGTTGGTATTAATCCATGACTTAATACCTTATGCTTTGGCTTGAATTCCTTGACCCTTGGCCGTGTATATAAGGCCTAACTAGTGAGACTTGACAAGGTAAATATAGGCTATAAGAGTGTCGTTATTATCTAAAAGAATTCTATAAAAGGGAATGCATACATGCAACTTGAAATTATGAATATGAAATATAAACTCAAGTAGGCAATGGGATGATCAAGTATATATCTGTACACCCCATATAAATTAGTATTGCATGTGTGTGTGCTTGTATGACCATTCATTAATTAATGAACATTAAGACATGCTAACAAGCCATAAAAAGGCATAGTTAACTTAGAAACATATACTTAGACATAATGACAACACAATGACACTCCATATAAGACAGGTATAATTATCGAACCTTGAATGAAATAATCTAATAAAATTGTTGGCCATATTCATCTCAATATACTCAAAATATCAGAATTTGAGATTAAAGACCAATGAATGAACACTCAGATGATATCAAGTCTAATAAAATATCAAAAATTGATATGAATTACAGATTGAGCAATATGAGAAAGCTAAAAGTCATATTAAAGCGCTTCATTGAGGGTTGTAGCGAAGTGGCGAGCTGTCTGTACGTCTGATATAAATCAGATAGTGGTTCTAACCCACTACAGATTCTTAGCAACAGAACCAGAGCCAGAAAGTACAATTAACCAGTAACAGTGAGTTGTAGATTTTACTTTAACTGCAAATTATGTGAATTGAGACTTTTGTAGCTTTATTCTGATTTTTATTGGCATTCTAATCCTGAGAATATTGATATATTATCATAACATGTTTACTATGATTTGTTGAGTTGAGCAATTCTTCTTCTAGCTTTTATTCATTGACGAGTCATTTGATTGTTAAGCTTAACACCAACATTATTGCTCAGTGTTGGGTTAATGTTAGGCTTATGATGTGTTGATTTACATGATGAAAGAACAGAGGGTAGCTAGAGCTGAGCATTCTGATGATACCCATACAGCAATTACTGGTAGCTAGCCCAGTACGTGGCTGATCCCCACTAACGATGCGTGTGTATGGTGTTATCATTTTTCAAGCATTCCTTATGAAATTGTCTAAAAGTCTCAAGAGCAATAACAGTTTTATAACTGGGAGCTGAGCAAAGACGCGCATCAAAGAGCATTTAATTTGCCAATGTCCCTTCAAGATTTGAGTTGTGCATGAGCCGAGTGCTGTGCATGAGCTTTCAGCGTTCATAATTGCATGTTAAATGTGAATTTCTACTTTCTCACTAAGCAATTAAGCTTACCCCGTTGTTGCATTATTTTTCAGATAAAAGCAAAGGATTGGTTGGACCTAGTTCATAGGTCAGGACTCTAAAAGAGCTTGAAGTGCCT
Source organism: Centrapalus pauciflorus (assembly GCA_020465985.1). Classification (NCBI taxonomy): domain Eukaryota; kingdom Viridiplantae; phylum Streptophyta; class Magnoliopsida; order Asterales; family Asteraceae; genus Centrapalus; species Centrapalus pauciflorus. The sequence goes on along the minus strand of JAANYP010001421.1, from coordinate 92,193 downwards.
TAGAACCTGTTTCATCACATTGGTACTTTACTGATGATTGAGCTTTGGGGTTTGGGGCTAGTTTATATTATGAGATTTGAGGTAATAGTATAGAAGTTTGTACCTTATTACTTAAAATTGTCTCTGTTTCTAATTAACTTTAATTCCGCATTGTTAATTATTATCTTAGTTTCTTGATTGATATTTCATTGCTACTGGGGCCTAGTCTTAAGACCTTTGAGAAATCTTGGGTCTTACGACCGGTATCTCCGGTTAACCATCCGAAATGCGATTTCGGTTCGGTTAACCATCCATGAACACTTCTTCATACATCGGTGTCTAACCTGAAATGTTAAATTGACAGTCGTCACAATTATTAAATTGTTTAATTATAACTAGTAAGAAAACTAATAGTCATATGCTTCACCAACTTATACCATATGCATTAAATCATGTAACTTAAAATCCATATAAAATGTACAAGATTCTAAAGCTTGTGGTACAAAGAGTTTAAGCATATAAATGTCCAAATGACTTAATAGAAAGTAGCAATTGGTTAGGGTTGAATTTGGACAAACACAAGAGTTAGAGGGGGGGGGGGGGGGGGTAATAAAATTTTGTGACCAATTAAGGGTCAAATTGGTCCCCAATCGTGAGACCCATCTCACCATCTTCATTCTCAAATTCCTTGCACATTTGAAGAGCAAAAAAAAAAAATTAGGATGCAGTTTTCTTACAACCTTGGCTAGGTGAACTCAATATGTTTGAACCATCAAGTTAGGCAAACTCAAGGTAATCTTCCATTGACCTCTATTATGTGTAGGTGTGCACTTCATCATCATCTGCATCCAAATTAGCATCAAATGGAAATGATGGATGATATGTAAATCAAGTAAATAATAGTTTCATGAATTTATTAGTGTTCAATCAAGTTAGTTGTGCGTTTTATAAAGTTGATAAACGCAAGAAATAAAGAAAAACTCAAGAAACTTGAGTTTTGGTTTTGGTTTAGGTTAATCCAAGAAAATGAGATGATGATTTGGATGATTTCTTGTTATGTAAATGTTAAAGAATGTTTATATATGTTTATAATAGCAAACAAAAACATAAAAGTGAGTATTCAAGTGTCAAAATAAGTTGGAATTGGCTATGGTATGAAAGGAGTTCGTGTTGTCCCAAAACAGAATCAGATTGTGCAGTTTATGGTGTTGACTCGTCGTGTCACTACTAGTTGAGCCATTTCTCTAAACATAAAATTTGTAGCCACATGTGTCTTCTTCATCTGGCTTTTTGGATCACCTAAATCCGAGTTCGTATGAAAGAGTTATGGCCAAAATACGAAACTAGTGCACGATAGTCAAGTCCTTTCGTTATTACTAGTTTTCTTTATTCTTTCATTATATTAGACGTTACGCCACAAAAATATAAAAATATTTTGAAATCAAGTAATGTCAATACATTATATATTCATCATGTATATATTTATATAACATTGACACCTACTCTTGAAAATCCATATAAACAATATTTTAAACAATGTGTTTAGATAAACCTCAAAAATATAATCCGAAAATAATCAATCACATCAAATGATTTCCAACCAAGATCATATGATATGTTAAGCTTATAAATACTTTAATATGAATGTTTTATAGGTTGGGATCAAGTATTGGTGTTGGTTATCATTTAATGACACAAACTACTACAAATCAACCCTCAACAGACTAGTTGGCGATTACAAATACTTCAAGGCTATTTAGCCTAATGATGTAATATATATTATTGACGTGTGTGGTGCATACATATTTACATGTATATCTTCATTATAACATTGTGCATATATCTTATGGCATCATGTGATGCACTTCATCATCTTGCACTTAGTTGCAAAATCATGGACATTTGGCCATGGTGCTTTGATCTTTATTGTCATCATTTATACATGTGACATACTTGATTACTCATTTGACACTATCATGTTCCTATTCGATTAAACCCTATTGTTGAGCCATGCTTATTCATTTGGCCTCACTGGACATCCAGCTTATAATTATATATATTTAAACGCCCTACTATGTGTTTGTGCGTATAAAATCCCGAAACTGGAAAAGGTTATAGTGTAGGTGGCTAGACTTCGGGTTCCGGTCATGCCTGTCGCTAAGGGCACTTGGCGGTCATGTCTGTCGCTAAGGCTCGTTGATGTCTCAATAAGGGATGCACGAGTTACCTCACTTACATGGTGGATGTAAAAGAAGAAAATCCACGAATGTCAGATGTTCCAATAGTACGTGAGGACGCTGATGTTTTCCCTGGAGACTTGTCGGGATTGCGTCCTGATCGGCAGGCTGAGTTTCGAATTGATTTAGTGCCGGGAGCCACACCGGTTGCACGAGCACCTTATCGTCTCGCTCCTTCAGAGATGAAAGAGATGATGGCTTAGTTCCAATAAATTTTGGATAAGGGGTTTATTAGACTAAGCTCCTCTCCCTGGGGTGCTCCGGTTTTATTTGTTAAGAAGAAGGATGGTACATTATGGATGTCTATTGATTACCGTTAATTAAACAAGGTAACCGTTCGAAATACATATCCCTTGCCACGTACAGATGATCTGGAGATGGTCAAAGACTATGATTGTGAAATATTCTATCACCCAGGCAAGGCTAATGTAGTGGCCTAAAGACCATGTACTGATGGCCCGGAATGAAACGAGATTGTATCCCTACATGGTATTCCCAAATCTATTATGTTAGAATGGGATTCTTGGTTTACTTCACACTTCTGGGCTAGCTTTCAAGACGCCTTGGGTACTAAAGTGAATCTCAGTACTGTTTATCATCCTCAAACTGATGGTCATAGTTAACGCACCATTCAAACTCTGGAGGATCTTTTTCGGGCTTGTATTATTGACTTCGTTGGCAGTTGGGATACCCATTTTCCATTGGTGGAATTTACATATAATAACAGTTATCATTCTTCTATAGGAATGCCACCATTCGAAGCATTATATGGTCGAGAGTATTTAACTTCTTCTTGTTAGAAGGAGGCTGGTGAGAGGTCATTACCGGACCAGAAGTCTTACAATTGACTCATGATAAAATTCTAATGGTCCAAGAATACCTCAAGGCGACCCAGGACCAACAAAAGGCGTATGGTGACAAGAAGCACAGACCATTCGATTTCAAGGTGGAGGATCATGTGATGTTGAAAGTTTTACCTTGGAAGGGAGTATTACGGTTTGGTAAATGTGGTACGCTTAAAACATGGTTTATTGGACCCTTTAAGATCATCGAGAAGGTTGGTGAACAAGCCTATCGACTCGACCTTCCTGAGGATCTGGCTGGTATTCACAGTGTGTTTCATGTGGGTTATATGAGAAAATGTCTAGGTGAGCCAGATTCGGCCGTGCCAATGAATGAAGTTAAGTTTGATGAAAAGTTGAGATACATAGAAGAACCTGAGGCCAATGTGAATGAGAAAGTGGTAAAGTTGAGGAACAAAGAGATTGTATAAGTATTTGTTAAATGGAAACATCGTCGTCGTGCACATCTTACATGGGAAACCAAAACCGAGATGATGGCCAAATACCCCAACTTATTCACCAAGATGTGATTCTGTGGGTGGAATCTTTTCAAGATGAGAGGAATTGTAACATCCTCACAATTAAGGTAATACTTTAATTAATTAAATTGTTCAAATGAATTATATTTAAAACTTTAACTATAACTAGTATGGAATTATAGCCACAAGCTTCACTCACTTATATTATATAAATTGGTAATCCATATAAACATGTATAGGATTATAAGCTCATGGTACAAGAGATTTAAGCTATATGAATGTTGAGAGGATTTAAAGGTGTGAAAAACATAAGGTTATGTGGCTGGAATAAGAATAATGAGACTACCGGGGGGTGTTGTATAAAAATTTGACCAATTCGGGGTCAAATTGACTCCCCAATCGGTAGCCCCAGATCATTTTACACCTTCACATCTTCAACTTTCTGCACATATTCGAGAAGAGAACTCAAGAGCTTAGGCTGAAATGTTCTTGCAATTTGGCTAAAAGATTGAACAACCAAGTCTTGAAGAATTAAGGTAGTCTTCTATTGAGTATTTAAGGTGTGTGTGTGTGTTCCATCTTCATCTCCATCCTACATAACAATTGAAATGGATGATAAGATTGAGGTGAATCAAGAGTTGATAGTTCAAAGAGTTCCATTTGTAATCTGCAAGTTGTTGATGTGTTTTATGAACTAATAAACACAAGAAACAAAGAATTTTTATAAAACTTGAGTTTGATTTTGTTTGGGTTGAATGAAATAATTAAATGATTAACTGGGTTGATTTCATGTGAAAAGATGTTAAAGTATGTTGATATATGTTTATATTATTCAAATAAGGCATAAAATAGCCTATTCAAGTGATTATGAATGTTGAAATGGAGTTTTGAATGAAGAATTTATGAGCTAGGAATTTTAAAACAGAAGCAGAAAGTGCATACCTGCACATGACTCGGCGAGTCCCTCCTCTAAATCGTTGAGTCAAATGCTACAGGAATGGGAAAATCATTTCAGCTTATTTGACTTGTCAAGTCGCTACCCTGTACACTTGAAACTCATGTTTTAATCCTTGTAATGATAATATAAACTCATGTAATCATTATTTACTTATATAACACATAAATTAAAGTCAAATAAAACCTAAAAGCATATAAGAACAGCCGAAAAGTACAACGGTGTTGATAGAATTCTATAACTCGAACCGAAAACACTTAAACACTTTAATTGGCTTCCAAACCTTATGATTTGACATAATAAACTTATAAATACTTTGAATATCAATGTTTGATAGGTTTGGACTAAAACAGAGTGTCGACTGTTCGGTTGCAAAGCTAAGGGCAAAATTCAAGCTTTAAGAAGCTTTTAGCGGATACTGCTACTTGAGTGCTACTTTTAGCCTGTTGATTGTATGTTCTAGTATTGATATGTGTGGTGCATACATATTTACATACTTATCTTTATCATGATAAGTGCATATATCTTTGGAATCATGTGATGCATTACATTTCTTTGCACTTAGTTGCATAATCTTGGATATACGGTCATGGTGCCTCTATATATCAGTCATACATGTTGAGCTTCTTGTTATACTTTGATTACCCATATGACATTATCAAATTCATACTTGATTAAAACCTTATTGTTGAGCCACGTTATTCATTTGGCCTCGGTGGACGTCCAAATTATTATTTATATTTAAACGCCCTAATGTATGTTTGTGCATAAAAAATCCCTACTCCGGATAAGCTTATGGTATAGGTGGCCGAATTTTGGGTCCCGGTTGGTTGTATGGTTTCCTAGTCTCGGAATCCCCAGGCTGACAATGCGCAGGTTCTCGAGTCTCCCTCGTGGCCTGTTGGAGTGGGTTCTTGTAACATCCCATTTTCGAGATAATTGCATGTAATTATTTTAGTGGATAATTAAACAATTATTATCGTGTTGGGCCAATAAGATCCCGATTAGTGGATATACACGTTTCGGGTTATGAGTTACGTGTCTCCGGGTAATTAATTTACTGGATTAATTATATAATTAAGTTCGTGAAATTAAATGGGTTAAGTGGATTTTAATTATGAAAATGAGGTATCGGGTCCGCGTTATTGGGTCGGAACCCGCCGAAAATAGAGAAATATATGTACGTGCGTCCTTTTTCTTCCTTTCTAAAAAAACTAAAGAGTGCAGTGTGTGAAGTGTGTGTGTGTGTGTGTGTGCGTTCGTGAGTTCAGCAGCCAAAATCAATTCACCTTCAAAGTCGATTGCTGAAATTGGAGTTAATTCCTTCTTCTCCATTTTTGGTGTGTTCTTGAGCTCAAGAAGGTAAGAAAGCTTGTCATCTTATGGGTTAATTTGTGATATATGTAAAGGGTTTGTGGGGTTGGTTGTATAATTAGTATAGTGAAGTTATATGATTGATTTTGAGATGTTATGGAGCTGGAAATCGGATTTTTGGGGGGGTAATTTAACCCCTGGTCGCGCTTGGGCGAGCGTGGCCGCGACGCGGGTGGCAGGAGCGCGGCGCGTTCAGGGCCGGCGCGGGCGCGTTCGGGGCTCTTGGGCTGGGGCTGTTGGGGCCGGGTTTGGGGGTTTTTGGGGTTATGTTTTATTTGGGATTGTTGGGTTGGGTTTGAATAAAGCTTCCGGGGTTCCGTTGGGTTTGTTTTGGGTCGGATTTAGTTTGGAATTGTTGAGTCGGGTTTGGATTAAATTTCCGGGGTTTTGTGAGATTCTTTTCGGGTCGGGTATTGTTAGGACTTCGGATTTCGGTTTGAGATTTTGGTTAAAGTTTCGGTTGGATTCGGGATTCGGTTGAGGGTGTTTCGAGTCCGAGTTAGTTGGGTTATTATGATTCAGTTATATGCGTTGGTTGAAATGATAAATAATTATCGGGATTAATGTTTTGGGATTTGTGTAATTTCAGGGACGAGTCAGCGAGTCGAGCCGAGTCAGAGATTCCGGGATTAGTGGATCGACCAGGTGAGTACCCGAGTTCCTTTCTAAACTGCGGGACCGTTTTACGAGTCATAATCGTGTAGCTAGCTTCGTGTATGTGTATATTGTGTGTTGTGAATGAGACAGGGACGCGAGCAGCAGGTATACTTCTGTTCTTACATATGTGTTATATGTGTGCATGAGACGAGATCCAGTCCGGCGGTCCGTGATGAGTTCCATACGGACGGTGATTCGCGATGAGTGATCGCGCGGGTTGACTGTCCCTAACAGTCCTTGGGGCGTGTATACACGGTGTAGCCGGTTCGCGCCCGTGCTACAGGGTTTTTGCTAACCACCGGTGTACACGGTCGTTAGCCGGGGAAGTGTCCCCTTAGTGATATTGTGTGCAGGGCTTCGGATCTCATGTTGTGTGTTTATACCTGCTTTACGTTGTCGATTGCCTGCGATAGGGATATTGCGATGTGTGTAGGTGCTACGTGTACGTGTGTTATGTGTTTATTGTGCAGAGTCTAACCCTCGCGTACTCACGAGCTTTCGAGCTTACGTATTCGAGTCTGCCATGTTCAGGGTATCAGTGATGGGATTAGTAGCCGTGCTCGTCGATCTGGGATCGGGGATTATCTGGAAAGCTTTGTGTTAGTTTTGTAAAATGATCTGATCAGTATTGTTTATATTAGCACCTTTTGGGCTTATGTAATTAGCGGTTTATGTGTTATTAGTGTTTATGTAAAAGTTTAAATTAGCAAGTGATTTCAGTTTATCATGTGACATGTGCATGATAGAGTTATTGCAATATTGCCACCTGTGTATTGTATTGACGTGGCATTTCAGGGTTCGAGGAGGGTGTTACAGCATGGTATCAGAGCTTGTGGTTTGAAGTCTGAGTATCAATAGTGGATGCTTAACTTAAACCTTGTTTCGATCCATGGGGGATCCATTGCGATTGATTTTAGTGGAATTAACTAACCTGGCTTAGTGTATAACGCTGGGTGATCTATCTGTGGTTCTCAATTGTTTCGTGTTGTGCAGATAGTTATGGCAGATCAGGGCGAGGGATCCGGCGCGGGCAAGCCAGCAGGGGACGAGTTCATTCGCAAGTCAGAGCTTCTGGGGGTATTAACAGAGTTTTATAGGCGGCAGAGAGAGCAGGAGGAGGAACAGGATCAGGGTATGGGACCACGTGCTGGGGGTGGTCAGGATACGGGTACGGGTGCCTCTTCATATACGTCTCGGCGAGGAGGTTCATTTAAGGATTTTTTTTGACTGGGAATCCACCAGAGTTTAGAGGCGGGGGTGAGCCAGGGATGGCTATGGCATGGGAGCGCGAGGTAAAGGCTGCTTTTCGAGTTGCTCACGTGGAGCCGAGAGATATGGTGGGGTATGCAGCTTATCTGTTGTGGGGAGGAGCATCCCAGTGGTGGAAATCTATTGAGTCAGCGATGACTTCTTCTGCGGCTTATGCGATGACATGGGATCAGTTTAGGGCTGTGTTTGAGCTACAGTATATTCCCAGAGACGAAAGGCAAGAGATGGAGCGTCGGTTTTTGCATTTACAGCAGGGCGAGATGACAGTGCAGCAGTATGTGGACCAGTTTAATGAATATTCGCAGTTTGCCACCCATCACATTGCCACCGAGCAGCGAAAGGTCGATGCGTTCATTGATGTACTACGAGCTGATATTAGAGATTTCGTTGGGATGCATGAGACACCTACCTTCGCCAGAGCGTTAGAGATGGCCCGCATTAGAGAGCGGGAGATAGCCAAGCACAGAGAGGACCCATTCTTTCAGCGCCGACGTGTGAGGACTCCCGAGCGGTCCTTGAGAGATCAGAGGCATTCCAGAGACGATTCCAGGGAGCAGCGTTCGGGTCAGAGTTCAAGACACAGGCGAGACAGAGACAGAGACAGGGATAGAGAGCGGAGGTTGAGTGGATCGGGGCGGAGCCAGCGATCAGATAGTCAGAGTCAGAGACAGAGTTCGCGGTATACAGGGCAGAGCCAAAGCAGGGTAGGGCAGAGGCCTCGAGAGGGAGGCGATAGGCGAGACAGTTCAGCTGGAGATCGGAAGTGCCCGAGATGCAACCGTCGCCATAGTGGGTCGTGCGTGCCTAGGTGTTATCGATGCGGTCAGCGTGGGCATGCTACCGCCACGTGTACTGCCCCAGAGCCATTGTGCTTTCGTTGTGGGAGGCCGGGACACAGAGTGCGAGATTTTCCAGAGCGGGGACAAGCGGTAGAGGGTGCGAGTTCTAGTGGGGCCAGAGCGGAGCCGTCGTCATCCGGGCGTCATGATTCTCGGGCGTGGGGTCGGGTCTTTCAGGCGACTGCAGAAGAAGCTAGAGATGCTACTGATATGGTTTCGGGTATGTTTTTCTGAACTTGCCTTGAGTATGTGTTAGTGTGGGGCGGGTCATTGGGCTATGTCTGTGATAAGTGTATGTGTTCTGTTGTGTGTGACTGCTTCGTTGTGTCTGTGATTATGTGGCTCAGTGACAGAGGTGTGGAATGGTTGTGTATGGGTTAAATGGGATTGTTATATCTGGGTATTGTGGTATGTTAGTGGATTAATCTGTGACACCCTTGCCACAACAACCACCATTTACAAAACACCCAGGATTAATCATCAAACACAATTACATAATGATCTGATAACTTAGTTAAAGTGCGGAAGCATTGAAATACATAAATAAAGTAACGCAACAGTGTCAAACACCCTACGGTGCTACAAGGTACCAAATCTAAGTCTACATACTCATAAGTTTATTACAATCATCCCAAACATATCATAGCATTAGTCCCACAACATAATTACCGATTGAGTAGTAGAATTCTTCCAAGAACTTCACACACGACCTAGCTAGAAGGTCCAGCTGCAGATTTTCCCTTTCCTGTAAAAATAAAGCAACTGAGAGGTAAGCGAATGCTTAGTGAATACACAGATTACGCATTTTATAAATCTTTATGAAGCACCAAGAGTAACACCGATGACAAACATCGTATACCCTCTTCGTACACCAAGTACGGAACTAGAGCCGCAGCCCCTTCGACCCCAAAGCTCGGCATAAAACATACCATCTGAGACAAACGTACGATCGGGGATGACATACTGCCTACCAGAACCTCGGAGGGATCAGCTCCAGGTCATATAGCGCAGTAACATCGAAGTAATTGATGCGACCCACCGGTCCATCACTAGATGCACAACAAACGAACGGACATGCAACAAATATGAATGTGCATCTAAATCTACGCAAGTTAGTAGAGTTCCAAACAACAATTGAAGCAACACGTCTCAGCAGGCAAAAGTTATCATAAATCAGATATAAACATGCGAAATCTACTGTGCTCACAGTGGGTGCGTAATTAAACTTCAATATTATTATTTCTCCTCGGGCTTTCAACCTGATCCACAAAGTACCCCAATGTGGGTTAAACAACACCACAAGGAACCTGTAATTCATTTGTAACAACACATCGTGTCAATAACCGTTTAAATCTCATGAAACTTTAAATTTATAAGTTTTGCAATACTTGATCCCCATTTCGGATCCAATGTAAATTCAAATCCAACTTCAGGCCATATCCAAATCCGATCCCCATCCGAATTTCCAACACTTGGAATTTATTTTATGCGTTGACTATGTGTTTCATGGTAAATATTCGAGTTTAGAGAGTGGGTTTCAATTTTTAAGCATCAAACTCGAATTTAAAGGCTAAATTCGAACCCCATTCGAATTTAGGGGCTAAACTCGAACCCATTAGGGGTTAAATTCGAACCCCATTCGAATTTAGGGGATAAATTCGAACTCCATCTCGAATTTAAGGGTTAAATTCGAATACATACTTGAATTTAGTACCAAAATCAAGTTTGTTCTTGCATTTCGACTTTGTTCTTGGCATTCTCGAGTTTGTTCATCTTTACAGCTTTAAAACATGCATTTCTAAGCCTAAAATCACAGATATGTCATGTATTAAGCCTAGTTTCGATTCTATTACACATACTCTATCATATTCTAGCTAAAACTCAAGCATAACTAGCTTTATTCATGCAAGAAATGATAAACTCGATATTTCTGTCTTCAAAACCGAAAATGTAAGAGCCTAAAAGGGTCGATTCTTACCTCAATTCGTACGAAACCTCGAATGCAACCGTAGATTGTTGTAGTACTCCTCGAGATCTTTCCAATGACGTATAAATCTCGATAATCGGCCGGTCGGTTTGAGAGATATTCTAGAGAGAGTTTCTAGAGAGAGAGTGTGTAGAGAGAGAGTGAAGAGTGTGAAATGAAAGGCTTTTAGCCTTTTTATTCCCATCTTTCCCATTTTGCACATTTCACCCCTCAACTTAACCGATTCCATAAAATACTGATTTATTCATAGTATTATCATTACTAACTTTTATAATTCATAATATTCCTTAATAATAATTATTAATTCTTAAACTTAGTAACTTCTTAAAATAGCAACAAACTTTTAAATATCTCAAATACTTAATCATTACTCATATTTTAACTTAATTATAATATATCCGTCTAAATAAATCCGAATTACAGTAATTGAATTCGAGGATGTTACAACATGGGCTCCACCACGCTCTAACTTCGTCCTCGAAGTTATTTGACTTCAAACAGCTGCGGATATTTCCTTAACATGTCAGTTTTCGTCTCCCATGTATGATTGGCTCCCTTATAATGCTTCCAACGTACAAGCACCATTTCGATCTCTTTGCTTCTCAACTTCTTCACCTTAGTATCTAACACACACTCCGGCTCCTCAACATACCGGAGCCTTTCATCAACTTGCAGCTGGGTGTGGTTAGCCCAATCCTCATTCTCAGTAGTAAAGGATTTCCTAAGGTTCCCTACATGGAACACTGGGTGTATGCCCGACATTTCTTCAGGCAACATTAACCGATAAGACTGGTTTCCAACTTTTTCGACAATCCTGAATGGTCCGACGAATCTCGGAGCCAACTTTCCTCTCTTCACGAAACGAGTAACACCTCTCATAGGTGATACTTTCAGATACACCCAATCATTTACCTCAAAGTTGATCGGTTTGTGCCTCCTATCATAGTAACTTTTCTGACGATCCTGGGCCGCCTTCATGTTCTGCCTAATCAACTGTATCTTCTCGTTTGTTTCTTGAAGCAAGGCCGGCCCAGCAATTGGTGTTTCACCCGTTTCTCTCCAACACGTAGGAGTCCTACATCTCCTTCCATATAAAGCCTCAAACGGTGCTTTCTTAATCGTTGCGTGATAGCTGTTATTGTATGAAAACTCTATTAATGGCAAATGATCATCCCAATTGCCACCGAGATCTAACACACACGATCTCATCATGTCTTCCAAGGTAAGGATGGTCCGTTCGCTTTGACCATCGGTTTGTGGACGGTAAGCCGTACTCATTGCGATCCTCGTTCCCAGCCCTTCTTGTAACGCTGACCAAAAATTCAAAGAAAACCGGCTATCTCGATCCGATACTATGGACTTAGGCACTCCATGCCTAGAAACAATCTCGTCCATGTAAATCTGAGCTAACTTCTCAACGAATAATTTTCTCTAATTGGTATAAAGTGAGCCGACTTAGTCAATCTATCCACTATCACCCATACTGCATCGTGTTGACGCCTAGTTTTCGGCAATTTCGTAACAAAGTCCATTGTAATATGTTCCCACTTCCACTCCGGAATAGGAAGCGGTTGCAGACTGTCGTATGGTTGCTGATGTTCGGCTTTCACCAGCCGACAAGTTCGACATCTTTCCACATATTGACCTATGTCCTTTTTCAATCCCGGCCACCAAAAGTCTGCCTTCAGTTCGTTGTACATCTTTGTGCTTCCGGGATGTACAGAAAACTTGGATTGATGTGCCTCTTCAATGATCACCTGTCTCATGCCACCAAATTTCGGCACCCAGATACTTCCGTAAATCCCTTTCAATCCCGACTCACTCGTTTCCATATTTTTAATCTGTGCCCTTATATCCTCAGCACCAATATTCTCATCTTTCAAGGCTTCCTCCTGAGCGGCTTTTACATCGTCAATAATAGTGGAGGTTAACATCGTGGACGTCAACATATAACAACAATCCTTAGAATATGCTTTGCGACTCAAAGCATCGGCTACCACATTAGCCTTTCCGGGATGGTACAGTATCTCACAATCGTAGTCTTTAATAAGCTCCATAGACCTATATTGTCTCATATTAAGCTCCTTCTGACTAAAGATGTATTTTAAACTCTTATGGTCCGTGTATAATTGGCACTTAGTACCGTACAGATAGTGTCTCCATAGCTTCAGAGCAAATGTAACTGCGGTCAACTCCAAATCATGAGTCGAATAATTCTTCTCGTGTTGCTTTAACTGTCTCGAGGCATAAGAAATTACCTTTCCACGCTGCATCAGTACAGCGCCTAACCCTAACCTCGAAGCATCAGTTCATTGCCCTCTGGTAGAGCAAGTATCGGAGCTTCACTTAACGTCTTCTTCAAAATATCAACCGCCTCTTGCTGCACGGTTTCCCAGACAAAAGGTGCATTATTCTTTTTTAATGCAGTCAAAGGAACTGCAATCTTAGAAAAATCCCTTATGAACCTCCTATAGTAGCCTGCCAACCCCAGAAAACTTCTAACTTCAGTAGCTGAACGAGGCGGCTCCCAGTTCTTTATTGCTTCAACTTTGGCTGGATCCACAGAAATTCCAGCCCCCGAAATCACATGCCCCAAAAACTGAATCTGTTGCAGCCAAAACTCACACTTTGAGAACTTGGCATACAACTTTTCTTTTCTCAGCATTTCTAATAGTTCCCTTAGATGTTCAGCATGCTCAGCTTCAGACTTAGAGTACACCAGAATGTCGTCAATAAACACTATTACAGACTTCTCTAACATCGGTCTGCACACTCTATTCATAAGATCCATAAAGACAGCCGGGGCATTGGTTAACCCGAAAGGCATAACCAAAAACTCATAATGCCCATAACGTGTCCTAAATGCTGTCTTAGGCACATCCTCTTCTCGTACTTTCAACTGATGGTACCCAGACCTCAAATCTATTTTGGAGAACACGCTCGCCCCATGTAATTGATCAAACAAGTCATCTATCCGTGGCAGCGGATACTTGTTCTTAATTCTTAACTTATTCAGCTCCCGGTAGTCAATGCACATTCTCATCGTGCCATCCTTCTTCTTAACAAATAATACCGGAGCTCCCTACAGTGATGAACTCGGTCGAATGAAGCCCTTGTCCAACAACTCTTGAAGTTGTGTCATCATTTCTGTTAGTATATTGTGTGTAAAGATGACATTACTACTGCATCATGGCTGATTTCATAAAACACTTGAGGGTCACACCGATGAGCACAACTGAGCAGATGCAATTAAACTATTGAATAAATAATATTGGATATTATTTATGACACGAAATGATCATTGAGATTAAATTAATGTATGATTAGTTATATCTCAAAGTACGGGGACTAAAAGTACAATATTAGATATTGTAGTAATTTAATTGTCATTGGATGATAATTAAATTATTATCTAGTCTTTTATTTATTATTGGATAATAAATAAAAGACACATTTATTTGAACTGATATTATCATCTAGTTATTGTATAACTGGATGGATAATTATAAACAAATAAATAAGAGATAATTATAAATATTTATCTAGTCATTTATATATTATTAGATAATGTATAAAAGATTATTATTATTTAAAGGATATATAATTATAGAGATAATTATATAAGGTTTAAATAATAAAGATAATTATTAAGATATATATTATATTATTATATTAGAGTTTTATTAAAACCAAAACTCTTAATAATATATATATATACGGCCCATATGTATATATATATATATATATATATATATATATATATATATATATATATATATATATATATATATATATATATATATATATATATATATATATATATATATATATATATATATATATATATATATATACATAATACATAACCTAATGGTGTGTGTGTGGCTTTTGAGGAGGACGGCGCACACACACACACTCGAAGGTGTGTGTGGTGTGGTGTTCCAAACCTAGCCGTACCAAACACACACAATTACGTGTGTGTTTTTCCCGTTCTTCGTGTGTTTGATTGTGTTTGATTGCATCACCGGTGGATACCGAGAGCATCTCATTCGTGTATTCTTGTCATAGAATACAAAAGTACGAATTTTGTATTGCTTTTTCGTTTACTTATCTTATGTATACTTGATGATCCGTGTACGGAATTCGTGATTTTAAAAGTTTCCGCTGTTAGTTAATATGATTAATTATGTTGTTTTTTATGAAAAACCATACGAATTCCCAACAGTGGTATCAGAGCCATCTCAAGTAACATAATGATAGTATTATTCGAGTATTTATTTCTAAAGATCTTAAAGTTTCGATTTTTAATAATTAAAATTGTTTAAACGGTCGAAATCAATAATTAAAATGTTTAAGGTTTTGGTTTGGCTTGGAGAAAATCGACCAAAGGTTTTGGAAACCTTATGGTGATTCTCGGCCAACCTTGGAGTTCCTCGGAACTCGGGATTTTGAAACCTTAGTTCGTTTTATTTAGTTGATGTTTGATTGTTTAAAAGTGTTTAATTGATTAAAAGTCGGAAAATTAAACGTTTCGGTTCGCAAAATCAACATAGAGATTTCGGCCATGGTTGAGACCCACGACCTCTCGGTTGTGATGTGGTAACCGAGGTGATGGATTATTTGTTCCGTCGTGTCGTTTAATTCACGGTTAAACTCGAACGATTAAATTAAATGCGTGAAAATCGAATTAATAAATCAAAAGTGTTTGGTTATTAATATTTAAACATTTGTGACAAAATATATGTAAATATATTTTCGATTTTATAAAATTAAAGTGGAGACTTTATCAGTTTTTTTTATAAAATTCGCAAATCGGTTTAAATATTATTCGATTCGATAATTAAACGATTAATTGGAATATGGAAATCGAAGTAATCAAAGTGAGTTGATTAATGGCTTCGATTAATTTCAGCCGTCAAAGGGTTTAATACCCTACTTGTTTTCGGTTCATATGGGTTATTGAACCTGAGTATGAGTCGGTTAACTAAGTTTGTTCGTTTCCGTTTTCCGGTAATTCGTCGTTTAAATTAAATCGGTTTTAATTAAAAATTAAGTTTTGATGTTGAAATTAAAATTAATGGTAATTTTAATTTATAAACTAGATTTAATTTATGCATTTAATATTTAGTTCCATAAAATGCATTATTAAATTAAAGAGAGTTTAATTTAAGGATTCTATTTTCAAATTGATGAAATCGTGACTTTGAGTCTTATGCTCGGTCATGGTTTAATGTTTTGAGATTTGATCTCGACATTGCCGTTTTTGGTAGAAATTGTTTAAAACCATAAAGAAAAGTTTTTGGTGTTATTTAAAGATGATCAAATTTTGGTAAATAGTGTATTAAGAAAATTGACATTTTAAATAAAGTTTAGTTATTTATTTTTGAAAAGTGTTTCAATTAAATAATAGTTAATTGATAATTATTTAAAGGAAGTTTAAATTATTTATCAATATTATTTGAGAATAAAACTATATTTATTAAAGGTTGTTCAATAAAAAGTTTCTTAAAATAGTAAGTTTAAGTTTCAAAGGTGTTTGAGTTGTAAATTGAATATTTTAAGAAAAGTGTAGTTTTGAATCCAAAGATAATGCAAAGATGGAATTAAATTTGAAATTTTTCGGGAAAAAGTTTCTAATTATGGAAAGTATTCCTAAATTTCGAGTTTACGAACCGTGTTTAATTTAAGAACGGTATTGGACATATTTACTTCAATTAATGGTGGATTAATTGGTTTTGGAATTATTTTCATGTCAAGATGAAAATGAATTCTGGACTATTTACAAGCTTTTCTGCTTTATTTATGTTTGTGACATAGCCGAGCCTTGAGACCCATTGTTTGTGATGGTTGTTTGTTTAATCTCAATATTTGCTATTTTATTATTGGTTACTTTTGGGAAGGCGTGCGTGCCATTGGAGTCCCGGGTTTTATGATGTAATCTGTAATAGGTTAGAAAATAGGCAAATGTATTTTGATTAAAATTATGTAAAAAATCTTGGAGAAGATGTCCATCAAGAAGGAGATCATTCATCAAGGACGCTCGGTGACATTATCGGATGCTGAGGCTAGTGGGAGCTGAAAGAGTTCAACCTTCTTGCCTTGTGTGTTGATTTTGTCCCTTAGGTTTTGACCCAATTGGTTTGTCCGAATGGCTCTCGGAAACCAATTTAGTTTCAGCAAAGCTATGTCACCATGTGATTGTATGTTTTATTTCTTGATGTTTTATTTATATCTGCGTGGTTGTGGTGACAAAGTAGATAAATAAAAGAAATCAAAACTACAATCATTTTTGATAAAAATTAAAGTATTTAAAAGGAAGTTTAAATTGGAAACTTTAATTATTTTGTCAGGTGTTAGATATGACATTTTTTATGAAATTAGTTTTTCAAATAAAAGGAGATTTATTTTTAAAATGTCATACGATCAAAGAGTTGAAATTCTTACCAGAATAGGTGGTGTCTAGGACAGTCTTGCTCGGGCTGTGGAATTTCCAAAAGGTTTAGAACCGAAAGGATCCTGTCCGCTGACTAACCTGACTGGCCACTAGTTCTTGGTAAGAGACTGGTTATAAACCCAAATTAAAAATCTGACACAACACACCGTCCATATAGTGGCACTCACGGTGACCGGTCGTCGTAAGTAGGTTCAGCCTTCGTTGGGTGCTTACGCCGCAAACTCGGAGAGCTGTGAGGTAAGCACTGCGGATCCTAAGTGAGACTTGGGCCACTGACTTGCAGTTGTTATATGGTGTGTGTCAGTGGTGGTTCCTCAATAAGACTGTTGCCCAAGGTGTGGATGAGATTAAACATGATCAATTTGAGAAATTGAAAATCTCATAAGATCTAAGAGTTGCAAAGGGGTTGTAATTGGTAATAAGTTGCCTGCCTGAGTAGCTTATTCATGTAGGTTCAGCCTCCGTTGGGTGCATGAATAAGTAAAATGGTTCTTTGGATTAATAAAACATTTTCTAAATTTTGGGTTATTGATTTATTAATGGTTAATCAAATACTAATTAATTTTTGAAAATTGTTTAAGATGGTTGAAAAAGTCAGAGGTAGAAGCGGTTTAATAATAACAATGACAATAACAGTAAGAACAACAATGATAACGTCAATATCCTTTCCCACTTGAAAATCCTCCCCAAAATCACATGTTGCTACTTTGAGGTCCATTCGGGATATGGAGAACTCAAAAGAGGCAACTTCCTGAACTGGGAGTAAAATCTGACAAATGTTCTGAGTACAGGGTGAAAGTCGTATATTCTGGAAAGGGCACCAGAACCTGCTCCTGCAGAGACTGCTACAGTTGAGGAGAGAAATCTCCACAAGAAGCACTCTGAGGATTCGGTCAATGTGGCCTGTCTAATGCTAGCGACCATGACATCTGAGCTGCGGACTAGCCTTATGGACGTCTCAGCTTGACAGATGTATCGCCAGCTAAAGGATATGTTCCAGACTCAGGCTCGGACTGAGAAAGATATACGACAAGGGCTCTGAGCTCCTGCAGAATGGCAGAAGGAACAACTGTTAGATCCCATGCGCTGAAGATGAAAGGTTATCTGGATCATCTTAGCAGACTTGGGTTACCCGTGACACAGGACATGACCACGAATCTAATTCTCAATTCCTTATTGAATGAATTTTAGCAATTTGTAATTTGTTACAATTGCACGAAGAAGATGATCAGTGGGTTGCATCGGATGCTATAGACTGCTGAGGGAGTGATTAAGGAGAGAAGATAGAGAAAGAGACGGAAGGGAAAGTAAGTTTCCAAGCCGGAGGTTAAAGCTAACAAGTAGCTAAAACCTAGAACCAGAGAAGTCAAATCCAAGGATGACAAATTCTTTGAGTGCTAGGAAACTGGGCACTGGGAAAGGAATTGTCCAAAGTACTTGGAAACGGTCAAGGTTGACCGCATTGAAACTTCGTGTATCTGAATCAGTCACTTCTATTGTTCTTGGATATGTGATACCCAATTGAACAAAGTTTCATGCATAATGTCTGCAATAACTAAAATGAAGTGAAAAGAGATGACAGATTCAGTGGGAGCATAGAGACATCTTAGAGAATACTCTGCTGGACACTATTTTCATGTCATCAATAGTTTATCATGGTGTAGTATACAATTGATTGAATTTCTTGCAAGTATTTTTGGGATAAATAAATAATTGTTGGAGTTAAAAATTTGTTGCTTGAAATTCCTATTGTTTAAGATTACTAAACCATGATTATAGACTATTGATTCAAGTGGAACTTGAATAGTAACTTGTCAATGGAGATTGGACAAGCTAGTAGTCATATTAAGATAAAAAGGGTTAACATGTTGTTGTGTAAATTGTTCAAGTGTTCAAATGCAGTTTCATTGAACTTTTTAATTCTTGAAAGTTAGTTCAAGAGATTATATGAGTTGGATAGTCATCTGTGATTATATAGAAACTAATAAAATGCAGAATTAAATGTAAAGGAGTTACATGGAGGTTAATTCACTTCACTTGACAGAAATAATTAGACTTGAGAAGTCAGAATTGTTTAGACAAGAAGTAATCGCATTTTATAAAATTACATGTGAAATGTATACAACTTGTGTGATGGTTAGTCAAGTAGTAGCCTTTGACTTGTTTAAACACTCGTCGGCAAGCTTGACGGAATACCACAACGAAATGTTGTAGATAACCAGGTTCTGGTGGTTATGGATACATATCACAAATTTTGAACACAATGTTATTAAAGATATCTTGTTAAGATATAGATAAACCGCATACTGTCATATTCAAGACTAAACATCTAAACGTATCACTAGTAGCAATTAATCTGAATTGCTAGAGCTCCTAAATTTTAATCCTGGTGTCTTTATGAGTGATTTACCAGTTCCTCTAAAGATAATGGATATAAATTTATATGGAGATTCAGATTGGATCTGAATAATATTACAAGAAGTTGTAATAAAGAACTAGTGTAATTTTTCAAAGATAAACGGTAATGGAAGTTAAGTCAGTTAACTAGAGAACACTCCCACTAAGATCATGTCTGAAATTAATTTTTCGATAGATCGTGTTACCGTTACATTTTATAAAGGAACAGTAGCACTAAATTGATGGAAGTTATGTTGTGTTTATTGAGATAAAGGAGATCAACATGATATCTTTAATGTCGTTCTATTTTGCATGTTTTAGAAATCCAAGAATAAATTTGAAGTTATTCTAAAACTATTCCATAGCTGCTTGTTGTCGTGGGAACCACAACGAGAACTAAAAGGCTACTGTGGTTTTTGGTTGATATTCATGGGTGATGAATATAGCAAAGGTTGGACCAAATTCACAGGTATTTGTTGCGAACAAATATTGGATTGACCCACCGATTGAGACCACTTTGTGGATCATAGTCATGAGTCGTCTCAAAAAGGTAATCATTAGTACCTGAGATGTCTACGTACTTTAGTGCGAGTGCTGCTGTACATTTGGCCTAACCTAACGTCATCCGTAACTGGGTGATCATAACGATTCGAGGCTGGTTGCAGTGGGAGTCGTGCTAGAGGCCTAGATAGTCAAGATGGGATTTGCACCTTCTTTTAACTAAGAAGAGATATATCTGGGCCCCTCGGCGATCGATACTGACAGAAATGCATGGCCATGCTCGGACAGAACTGATGTGTTCTAATCTGTCTGTTTCAGTTTAGTATGAGATCAGGGAGTCGAGAAACATAATCGTGTTTGCTACGGTTGATCTAATCCATGCCTAGCTTTCACATTGAAATATCGCGATGCATGGGATATAACCTAAGTTTCTTTTTGGAAGGCTGTTTCAACAAGAATGCCCGAATGGGAGTCAGAGTTTTTATGACCTTGGTTGCCTAAAGTGTCTAGCCATGACCTCCTTTAGGCGCATGCTGCAGGACAGTATGTCGTCTTACAAAAGTGGGAGTATGTTAGTATATTGTGTGTAAAGATGACATTAATACTGCATCATGGCTGATTTCATAAAACACTTGAGGGTCACACCGATGAGCACAACTGAGCAGATGCAATTAAACTATTGAATAAATAATATTGGATATTATTTATGACACGAAATGATCATTGAGATTAAATTAATGTATGATTAGTTATATCTCAAAGTACGGAGACAAAAAGTACAATATTAGATATTGTAGTAATTTAATTGTCATTGGATGATAATTAAATAATTATCTAGTCTTTTATTTATTATTGGATATTAAATAAAAGACACATTTATTTGAATTGATATTAACATCTAATTATTGGATAACTGGATGGATAATTATCAATAAGAGATAATTATAAATAATTATATAGTCATTTATATATTATTAGATAATGTATAAAAGATTATTATTATTTAAAGGGTATATAATTATAGAGATAATTATATAAGGTTTAAATAATAAAGATAATTATTAAAATATATATTATAATATTATATTAGAGTTTGATTAAAACCAAAACTCTTAATAATTATATATATATATATATATATATATATATATTTACACGGCCCATATGTATAGTAATATATATAGATACATAATACATAACCTAATGGTGTGTGTGGCTTTTGAGGAGGACGGCGCACACACACACACTCGAAGGTGTGTGTGTGTGGTGTTCCAAACCTAGCCGTACCAAACACACACAATTACGTGTGTGTTTTTCCCGTTCTTCGTGTGTTTGATTGCATACCTGGCGCCGCTCGATCGTGTCATCACCGGTGGATACCGAGAGCATCTCATTCGTGTATTCTTGTCATAGAATACAAAAGTACGAATTTTTGATTGCTTTCTCGTTTACTTATCTTATGTATACTTGATGATCCGTGTACGGAATTCGTGATTTTAAAAGCTTCCGATGTGCGTTAATATGATTAATTATGTTGTTTTTTATGAAAAACCATACGAATTCCCAACAATTTCTTTCATCTCGGTTGGGGCAAGACGATAAGGAGAACGAGCTACCGGTGCAGCTCCAGGGATCAAGTCAATTTTAAACTCCACTTGTCTCTCAGGCGGCACGCCAGACAAGTCTTCCGGAAACACATCCGGGAATTGTGAAACAACAGGCACATCGGCCAAAGTCCTCTTCTCAGCCTTAGCATCAATCGCATATGCTAAGTAAGCGTCACATCCCCTTGCAACAAGCTTTCGAGCTTTTGCAATAGTCAGCAAACAGATCCCCGCTTCTCCTATCCCCGTATATACATATCTCACGCCCCTCTGGAGTAGTTATCTTTATCATACGATTCTTACACACTATATGGGCTTCATTCTCAATCAACCCGTCCATCCCGACTATCACGTCAAACTCACTGAACTCAATAGGAATCAGGTCTAAATTGAAGACTACATCCTCAATTACTAACGTGCAGTTACGGTATACATGATCTACTTTGACTAGAGTATTGCTAGCAGTTTCTATATCAAGTATAGCAGATAATCTAGACAGAGGCATGGAAAGTCTTTGTGTAAAAACAGTGGAAACAAACGAACGATTTGCACCTGAATCAAATAAAACTCTTGCTGGCATAGAATTTACGATAAACGTACCCGTAACCACTTCCGGGTTTTCCCTCGCCTCCTCTGCAGTAATTTGAAAGGCACGAGCCGGTGCCCTCTGTGACTGACCCCGGCGGTTAACTGAACCACCACTTGAACCTCCAGAAGATTGTGTTGATGATGGAGCAGCAGCTGCTGGAGCATTCTTCCTACAGTTCCTACTATAGTGTCCCCACACCCCACACTTATAGCAAGCATCTCCTTTCCTTGGGCACTCACTCTGAAAATGATCCAGCTCCCCACAGCAAAAGCAAGCACGTCCATTAGTGCATTTGCCAAAGTGCTCCAGATGACACTTACTGCAATATTGCGGCTCGGTGTTGATGGAATCAGCACGAGCACAACCACGATCAGAAGAACCAGACTGTCGGCGATAAGACCGCTGAGGCGAATACTGTGAAGTCCGAGAAGATCCACAGTATCCTCCCTCACGCTGGCGCTTAGGCGGTGACGGCTGTGTTGGGTTGGTGGAAGCAGCAGCAGGCCCAATAGAATAATCCGACATGATCAGAATTTGTTCTACATTTCTGGCAGCTTCAAGTAAACTAGCAAATGTAGGATAACAAACGTTACTCATAACTCGCCTGATCTCAATATCCAGACCAGCCTCGAACCTAGTTACTTTCCTTTCTTCAGTATCCACCTGATGAGGCGCAAACAGACTCCGCCTCGTAAATTCCACAGCATATTGGGACACAGTCTTAGTCCCCTGCATCAGCGCCATAATCTTCGCTTCCAACCTTCGGCGCTCATCAACCGGACAATACTGCTGAGTGAACAAATCAGTGAACTCAGCCCACGTCATGACAGCCACTTTCTCCAAGGTTAAAGCATTAACCATGGAATTCCACCACATAAGTGCATCGTTCGTGAACATAGCAGTAGCATACCGATCCATGTCCTTCTCAGCACAATCGCTGATTCGGAATGTTCGTGCGGTTGCTGCTATCCATTCAAGTGCAGCAACAGCATCACCCAATCCATTAAATTCCACAGCACCATTTCCCTTGAAATCCTTAAACCGACAACCTTTGGCTTGTTAGACGACCCAGTGTTGTCATCTTGTTCCTCATTATTGCCCCCTTCTTTTTCCTTATTCTTTCTCTTATCTTCTCTTCTCTTAGCTTCGGCCTCATCTCGAGCCCGAAACTGGTCCTGAATCATCTTGTTCTGCTCAGCCATCATGGCTAGCATCATCTCTCTTGTTTCTTGAGGTGTCATTCCTCCTCCACACATGTTCTAAAATAATAAACATATAACTTGTTTAGTAACATGTCATTAATTTAAAGACACCACTCATTTGTCCCGTATGATAGTCAATCTCTTATAACTACTAGATCGTAACCTATCTTAGGTTCAGATCATTACTTAAACCACTACATATCCATTACCTAATGCTTGAGATCAAGACCTCACGGACACTTGAATCTCAAACTACTGCTCTGATACCATACCGTGTGACCCCCTTGCCACAACAACCACCATTTACAAAACACCCAGGATTAATCATCAAACACAATTACATAATGATCTGATAACTTAGTTAAAGTGCGGAAGCATTGAAATACATAAATAAAGTAACGCAACAGTGTCAAACACCCTACGGTGCTACAAGGTACCAAATCTAAGTCTACATACTCATAAGTTTATTACAATCATCCCAAACATATCATAGCATTAGTCCCACAACATAATTACCGAATGAGTAGTAGAATTCTTCCAAGAACTTTACACACGACCTAGCTAGAAGGTCCAGCTGCAGATTTTCCCTATCCTGTAAAAATAAAGCAACTGAGAGGTAAGCGAATGCTTAGTGAATACACAGATTACGCATTTTATAAATCTTTATGAAGCCCCAAGAGTAACACCGATGACAAACATCGTACACCCTTTTCGTACACCAAGTACGGAACCAGAGCCGCAGCCCCTTCGAGCCCAAAGCTCGGCATAAAACATACCATCTGAGACAAACATACGATCGGGGATGACATACTACCTACCAGAACCTCGGAGGGATCAGCTCCAGGTCATATAGCGCAGTAACATCGGAGTAATTGATGCGACCCACCGGTCCATCACTAGATGCACAACATACGAACGGACATGCAACAAATATGAATGTGCATCTAAATCTACGCAAGTTTGTAGAGTTCCAAACAACAATTGAAGCAACACGTCTCAGCAGGCAAAAGCCATCATAAATCAGATATAAACATGCAAAATTAACTGTACTCACAGTGGGTGCGTAATAAAACTTCAATATTATTATTTCTCCTCGGGCTTTCAACCGGATCCACAAAGTACCCCACTGTGGGTTAAACAACACCACAAGGGACCCGTAATTCATTTGTAACAACACATCGTGTCAATAACCGTTTAAATCTCATAAAACTTTAAATTTATAAGTTTTGCAATACTTGATCCCCATTTCGGATCCAATGTAAATTCAAATCCAACTTCAAGCCATATCCAAATCCGATCCCCATCCGAATTTCCAACACTTGGAATTTATTTTATGCGTTGACTATGTGTTTCATGGTAAATATTCGAGTTTAGAGAGTGAGTTTCAATTTTTAAGCATCAAACTCGAATTTAAAGGCTAAATTCGAACCCCATTCGAATTTAGGGGCTAAACTCAAACCCATTAGGGGTTAAATTCGAACCCCATTTGAATTTAGGGGATAAATTCGAACTCCATCTCGAATTTAAGGGTTAAATTTGAATACATACTCGAATTTAGTACCAAAATCGAGTTTGTTCTTGCATTTCGACTTTGTTCTTGGCATTCTCGAGTTTGTTCATCTTTACAGCTTTAAAACATGCATTTCTAAGCCTAAAATCACAGATATGTCATGTATTAAGCCTAGTTTCGATTCTATTACACATACTCTATCATATTCTAGCTAAAACTCAAGCATAACTAGCTTTATTCATGCAAGAAATGAGAAACTCGAAATTTCTATCTTCAAAACCGAAAATGTAAGAGCCTAAAAGGGTCGATTCTTACCTCAATTCGTACGAAACCTCAAATGCAACCATAGATTGTTGTAGTACTCGTCGAGATCTTTCCAATGACGTATAAATCTCGATAATCGGCCTGTCGGTTTGAGAGATATTCTAGAGAGAAGGTAGAGAGAGTTTCTAGAGAGAGAGAGTGTGTAGAGAGAGAGTGAAGAGTATGAAATGAAAGGCTTTTAGCCTTTTTATTCCCATCTTTCCCATTTTGCACATTTCACCCCTCAACTTAACCGGTTCCATAAAATACTGATTTATTCGTAGTTTTATCATTACTAACTTTTATAATTCATAATATTCCTTAATAATAATTATTAATTCTCAAACTTAGTAACTTCTTAAAATAGCAACAAACTTTTAAATATCTCAAATACTTAATCATTGCTCATATTTCAACTTAATTATAATTTATCCGTCTAAATAAATCCGAATTACAGTAATTGAATTCGAGGATGTTACATAATCTTGCTGAGTTATGTGAGTTATATGAGTAGTTCTTGCGAATGTGTTTGTGATGTGCTAGTGGATTGATCCTTCTGATAGTGGATTATCATATTGATAGTGGATTAAAATTCTTGTGTGTGCTATCCATAATTATGATATTGTGTTTTATGAGATGCGTTTATCTGTTGTGGTGAAAAGAGTTGAGAGTTCTGTTGTGATAGTGGATTAGCCTATTGAGAGTGGATTTAATCCATTTGTGAGTTTAATCATGTTTATGAGTTTGCGTTTAGTGATTCGATGGAGATGTCATTATGTGTTGTGTTAGTGGATGATCTGTATTGAGCTATGCGAGTATGCGATGAAAGAGAGTGAAGATCGATGGATTGAGATCATATGTGGATTGAGTGGCTTTTGAAGTGACGCCACGAGAAGACTCTGCGAATAGAGGATATACCAGCTGAAGATATGCGAATTAGGGGATTTAACCGAGTTGTTAGTGGATTGTCTACTTGAGTTAAAGATTCGAGGGAGTTGACTTACTTCGAGAGTTGAAGTAGAGACGTGTATTAGTGATGATTGTGACATTCAGAGTCCAAATGCGAATTTAACAGAGTTGTTGATAATTATATCGAGAGTTGTGAGTCAACATTTTCAGAGATTTGACTTAGAGATGTGTATTTGCGAATGGCTTGTGATAGATTCCGAAGACGGAATCTTTTTAAGAGGGGAGGATTTGTAACATCCCATTTTCGAGATAATTGCATGTAATTATTTTAGTGGATAATTAAATAATTATTATCGTGTTGGGCCAATGAGATCCCGATTAGTGGATATAGACGTGTCGGGTTATGAGTTACGTGTCTCCGGGTAATTAATTTAGTGGATTAATTATATAATTGAGTTCGTGAAATTAAATGGGTTAAGTGGATTTTAATTATAAAAATGAGGTATCGGGTCCGGGTTATTGGGTCGGAACCCGTCGAAAATAGAGAAATATATGTACATGCGTCCTTTTTCTTCCTTTCTAAAAAAACTGAAGAGTGCAGTGTGTGAAGTGTGTGTGTGTGTGTGTGCGTTTGTGAGTTCAGCAGCCAAAATCAATTCACCTTCAAAGTTGATTGCTGAAATTGGAGTTAATTCCTTCTTCTCCATTTTTGGTGTGTTCTTGAGCTCAAGAAGGTAAGAAAGCTTGTAATCTTATGGGTTAATTTGTGATATATGTGAAGGGTTTGTGGGGTTGGTTGTATAATTAGTATAGTGAAGTTATATGATTGATTTTGAGATGTTATGGAGCTGGAAATCGGATTTTTTGGGGGGTAATTTAACCCCTGGTCGCGCTCGGGCGAGCGTGGCCGCAACGCGGGAGGCAGGAGCGCGGCGTGTTCAGGGCCGGCGCGGGCGCGTTCGGGGCTCTTGGGCTGGGGCTGTTGGGGCCGGGTTTGGGGGTTTTTGGGGTTGTGTTTTATTTGGGATTGTTGGGTTGGGTTAGAATCAAGCTTCCGGGGTTCCGTTGGGTTTCTTTTGGGTCGGATTTAGTTTGGAAATGTTGAGTCGGGTTTGGATTAAATTTCCGGGGTTTTGTGAGATTCTTTTCGGGTCGGGTATTGTTAGGACTTCGGATTTCGGTTTGAGATTTTGGTTAAAGTTTCGGTTGGATTCGGGATTCGGTTGAGGGTGTTTCGAGTCCGAGTTAGTTGGGTTATTATGATTCAATTATATGCGTTGGTTGAAATGAGAAATAATTATCGGGATTAATGTTTTGGGGTTTGTGTAATTTCAGGGACGAGTCAGCGAGTCGAGCCGAGTCAGAGATTCCGGGTGTTGGTACACCTTGTGTGACGATAGTAGTCTAAGTGATCTAACATTGTGGTTCAAGTAATATTCAAAGTATTAGATACTAACGAGTATTTGATATATATGTTTATATATGGTTGATTGTTATTGATTGTATGTTTGGGCTTGATGTAACATATTACAAGAAGTTCAAACATAAAGTTCAAAGATAAATTCAAGCATAAGTTGAAAACATAAGTATTAATACTAAGTTAAATATGTGAAAAAGTAAATTCGAATTCTCTAAGGATTGGCATTCGAATCTATGACAGATTCGAATGTGTTCCTAGGCAGATTCGAATGTACATCATAAGGTAGATTTGAGAGTGTCCAGGGGACAAACTCGAATGGGCCTTGGGCCTGATTCGAGTTTGGCCCATGACAGACTCGAATGGTCTTCTTTAATTAGGGATAGACTCGAATTATTAATAGACTTTTGCAGAATTCGTGAGGGATTAAGCAAATAGGCGATCTCGAGTTTATCAGCTAATTGAGTGTTGTTTCGGAGAGAATCTTCTAGTAGGTGCGTTCGTCGTCGTTCGTACAGCTTGTTGATAGTCTCCGTGTTCAGTGTGAGAGCTGTATCCGTCAACCCGTTAACGAGGATTCCGCACTCGTTGATGGTCTCGCGTCTAGATAGATCCGGAGTGTGTAGACCTTACAAGTGACATCATGTTTGCTGTGTGTATTTGTGCTAGGTTTCAAGCTAATCCGAAGGAGATGCACATGAAAGCTGTGAAGCGGATTCTACGATACCTCAAGTCGAAACCGAAGCTGGGACTTTGGTATCACGCGGAGGGAGATCTAGAGTTGGAGGCATTCACGGATTCTGACTACGGAGGATGCAGCTTGACGCGCAAATCAACAACTGGAGGTTGTCAATTCCTAGGAGGGAGACTGGTTTCCTGGCAATGCAAGAAACAGACGTCGGTAGACGTGTCAACATGCGAGGCCGAGTATGTTGCTGCTGGTAGTTGCTGCTCACAGGTTCTGTGGATACAACAACAATTACGGGATTACAGTTTGGCTTACTCTCAAACTCCCATTAGGATAGATAACCAATCTACAATTGCTATAACAAATTATCCAGTTAAACACAGTAAAACAAAGCACATAGACATAAGGCATCATTTTATTCGTGATTGTGCTGAAAAGAACTTAATCAAATTGGTAAAAGTGGCAACGGACGATAATAATGCTGATTTATTTACCAAAGCTTTTGATAAGTCGCGGTTTGAATATTTGATTCAACTAAATGGAATGCGCAACCCAGAGTAAATTGACCTTTGTAGAAGTTTTATTTTCTTTTATAGCTATAGTTTTTCTTTCTTTTTATAGTAAGTTTAGCAATTTAGGATAGTTTCTATCTTTAGTAAGTTAGTAGTTTATATTATTTTCTTGCTAGTACTTATGAAAAACAAAATAAAAAAGAGAGAAAACCATAAAAAATTCAAAAAAAAGAGAATATCAGAAAAAGAGTTAAGTCTTAGATGCATAGGTACAAAGTGACGAAAATTAGCACAGTCGTTACAAACTCTAAGTGTTTAGGCTTTCACACATAATGCACCTAAAATTCTAAGTGTTATACTTTCTTTTAGTTTGATGTGTTGGTAGGCATAATACATATAGGGAGTCCCAAGGTTAATAAAATATTCAAGAAAAAGTCAAACGTGTCACTAACTTAGATGTATGACCAATCGGTCTTAATTTGTATGTACGAGACATACAAACTTTGAGTCTAAATGAGGTATGCAATCCATTCCATCAACCTCATCTACATTCATGGAGAATCAAAGATTTTCTGAGCTGAAGAGCCGAGTAGACTTCCAACAAATTCAGATATTTGGTCTGACAACGGCTCTTGCTGAAATTCAGAAGCATAAGGCCAACATAGATAGCGAGAATGCCGAGCTAAAGAAAGTTGTGGGCAAAGTTCAGGAAGAGAACTTGGAGCTGAAAACATTTGTGGCTGATCAAGCAGCCGAAATAAGATCGATGCGCTCCCTGATTGAGCACTTAATGCAAAATCTAAAGGCTCAGGGGGAGACAAGCTGCAGGGATCAAATAGAGCTGCCCAGGGAGGAAGATAAGGATGGTGATAATGACGGCAATGATCCCAGCGCGCAAACAGTTAGTGAGCCAGTAGATTTTTCTGCTGCTCAAGATGTTGAGACTCAGGGGGAGCCGGAACAGACAGGAGCTGCAGCAGGTGAAGCCAGTTCATCCAAAGCCACAGAGTCGGAGATAAATGAAATGATCGAAGCCCTAATGGATCTCGATGACGACCCTATGGACCTTGGCTGTGACTTTGAGGATGAAATGAAGGAACTATAAGAAGGAGAATTTGTGCCCGAACATGTAACAGATTGGCAATCCGATGATGAAGTTTGTGCTGATGAAGATGATGAAGCAAATGAGATCGTCATTCAGCAAAACCCAATCACGGATACTTATGTGATAGACGGAAATAATGTGATTAACATAGAAGTAGTCAATGCAGCTTTAAATGTTGATTCATCAAGAGAAGAGCCTGTCAGAGAGCTTACCAATGAAGAGAAAAGAAAACTATGGTTCAGGGCAGAGCAAAAGGAGTTAGAGTTGAAGAAGAAGATAAGTGTGCTGGGTACTGGAGAGCTATCAGGAAGTATATTGAGCTGGTTCTTGGATAGGGAATTGCAACTATTCATTATCAAAAGAAAAGATGGTCTCCAGTATCTCAGAAAAACTCTGAAAGTATTCAACTCCTTGCCGAAGATTGAGATAAAGGCGTTAGCTTGGAAGGAGCTAATCAACATTGACAACGACCCTTACGCTGAAATAATTGCCAAGATCATAAGAAAAGAAGGAAGGTCGAGGAAGTTCGAACGTCTAAATTCGAGGGTAGGAAAACGAGTAATGGATCATTCTCGAATTGATCCTCTGACTGGGCGTCCATGGATGAAAATACAATACAGACTAGTGAGATGTCTGAGAAAGGTTCCACTTAAGCCAATGCCACAGGACGTCATGAAAAACCTAAACTGGTGGTATGTGGAAAGTGAAACGGGAGAAGCTGTGATGGAAGATTTTGAAGAAAAAGTGATTCTTAGAGTCTACGATCCCCTTCACCTAGTAAATCTTTCTAAAGATGACCTTCAAGTGCTACATGCTCATAGAATCTCAAG
Source organism: Centrapalus pauciflorus (assembly GCA_020465985.1). Lineage (NCBI taxonomy): Eukaryota > Viridiplantae > Streptophyta > Magnoliopsida > Asterales > Asteraceae > Centrapalus > Centrapalus pauciflorus. The sequence continues at coordinate 61,554 of JAANYP010001421.1, read as the reverse complement.
CGACACTCATATGGATAGTGAGGCTAGGAAGTATGAAAATGTAGTTAAAGTGTGTATTGAGAAGGGTTTGTATGCTGGCAGCAGTTTGAATAAATAATAAACGAAGTACTTAATCAAATGTGTGAATTGTTAGAAGCTATCGTCAAGGGGGAGTCTGTTGGTACACCTTGTGTGACGATAGCAGTCTAAGTGATCTAACATTGTGGTTCAAGTAATATTCTAAGTATTAGATACTAACGAGTATTTGATATATATGTTTATATATGGTTGATTGTTATTGATTGTATGTTTGGACTTGATGTAACATATTACAAGAAGTTCAAACATAAAGTTCAAAGATAAATTCAAGCATAAGTTGAAAACATAAGTATTAATACTAAGTTAAATATGTGAAAAAGTAAATTCGAATTCTCTAAGGATTGGCATTCGAATCTATGACAGATTCGAATGTGTTCCTAGGCAGATTCGAATGTACATCATAAGGTAGATTCGAGAGTGTCCAGAGGACAAACTCAAATGGGCCTTGGGCCTGATTCGAGTTTGGCCAATGACAGACTCGAATGGTCTTCTTTAATTAGGGATAGACTCGAATTATTAATAGACTTTTGCAGAATTCGTGAGGGATTAAGCAAATAGGCGATCTCGAGTTTATCAGGTAATTGAGTGTTGTTTCGGAGAGAATCTTCTAGTAGGTGCGTTCGTCGTCGTTCGTACAGCTTGTTAATAGTCTCCGTGTTCAGTGTGAGAGCTGTATCCGTCAACCCGTTAACGAGGATTCCGCACTCGTAGACGGTCTCGCGTCTAGATAGATCCGGAGTCTGTAGACCTTACACCGAGATTAGTGGATCGACCAGGTGAGTACCCGAGTTCCTTTCTAAACCGCGGGACCGTTTTACAAGTCATAATTGTGTAGCTAGCTTCGTGTATATGTATATTGTGTGTTGTGAATGAGACAGGGACGCGAGCAGCAGGTATACTTCTGTTCTTACATATGTGTTATATGTGTGCATGAGACGAGATCCAGTCTGGGGGTCCGTGATGAGTTCCATACGGACGGTGATTCGCGATGAGTGATCGCGCGGGTTGACTGTCCCTAACAGTCCTTGGGGCGTGTATACACGGCAGGGCCTGTAGCCGGTTCGCGCCCGTGCTACTGGGTTTTCGCAAACCACCGGTGTACACAGTCGTTAGCCGGGGAAGTGTCCCCTTAGTGATATTGTGTGCAGGGCTTCGGATCTCATGTTGTGTGTTTATACCTGCTTTACATTGTCAATTGCCTGCGATAGGGATATTGCGATGTGTGTAAGTGCTACGTTTACGTGTGTTATGTGTTTATTGTGCAGAGTCTAACCCTCGCGTACTCACGAGCCTTCGAGCTTACGTATTCGAGTCTGCCATGTTCAGGGTATCAGTGATGGGATTAGTAGCCGTGCTCGTCGATCTGGGATCGGGGATTATCTGGAAAGCTTTGTGTTAGTTTTGTAAAATGATCTGATCAGTATTGTTTATATTAGCACCTATTGGGCTTATGTAATTAGCGGTTTATGTGTTATTAGTGTTTATGTAAAAGTTTAAATTAGCAAGTGATTTCAGTTTATCCTGTGACATGTGCGTGATAGAGTTATTGCAATATTGCCACCTGTGTATTGTATTGACGTGGCATTTCAGGGTTCGGGGAGGGTGTTACAGCATGGTATCAGAGCTTGTGGTTTGAAGTCTGAGTATCATTAGTGGATGCTTAACTTAAACCTTGTTTCGATCCATGGGGGATCCATTGCGATTGATTTTAGTGGAATTAACTAACCTGGCTTAGTGTATAACGCTGGGTGATCTATTTGTGGTTCTCAATTTTTTCGTTTTGTGCAGATAGTTTTGGCAGATCAGGGCGAGGGATCCGGCGCGAGCAAGCCGGCAGGGGACGAGTTCATTCGCAAGTCAGAGCTTGTGGGGGTATTAACAGAGTTTTATAGGCGGCAGAGAGAGCAGGAGCAGGAACAGGATCAGGGTATGGGACCACGTGCTGGGGGTGGTCAGGATACGGGCACGGGTGCCTCTTCATATACGTCTCGGCGAGGGGGTTCGTTTAAGGATTTCAGGACTGGGAATCCACCAGAGTTTAGAGGCGGGGGTGAGCCAGGGATGGCTATGGCATGGGAGCGAGAGGCAGAGGCTGCTTTTCGAGTTGCTCACGTGGAGCCGAGAGATATGGTGGGGTATGCAGCTTATCTGTTGTGGGGAGGAGCATCCCAGTGGTGGAAATCTATTGAGTCAGCGATGACTTCTTCTGCGGCTTATGCGATGACATGGGATCAGTTTAGGGCTGTGTTTGAGCTACAGTATATTCCCAGAGACAAAAGGCGGGAGATGGAGCACCGGTTTTTGCATTTACAGCAGGGCGAGATGACAGTGCAGCAGTATGTGGACCAGTTTAATGAATATTCGCAGTTTGCCACCCATCACATTGTCACCGAGCAGCGAATGGTCGATGCGTTCATTGATGGACTACGAGCTGATATTAGAGATTTCGTTGGGATGCATGAGACACCTACCTTCGCCAGAGCGTTAGAGATGGCCCGCATTAGAGAGCGGGAGATAGCCAAGCAGAGAGAGGACTCATTCTTTCAGTGCCGACGTGTGAGGACTCCCGAGCGGTCCTCGAGAGATCAGAGGCATTCCAGAGACGATTCCTGGGAGCAGCGTTTGGGTCAGAGTTCGAGAGACAGGCGAGACAGAGACAGAGACAGGGATAGAGAGCGGAGGTTGAGTGGATCGGGGCGGAGCCAGCGATCAGATAGTCAGAGACAGAGTTCGCGGTATACAGGGCAGAGCCAAAGCAGCGTAGGGCAGAGGCCTCGAGAGGGAGGCGATATGGGAGACAGTTCAGCTGGAGATCGGGAGTGCCCGAGATGCAACCATCGCCATAGTGGGCCGTGCGTGCCTAGGTGTTATCGATGCGGTCAGCGTGGGCATGCTGCCGCCACGTGTACTGTCCCAGAGCCATTGTGCTTTCGTTGTGGGAGGCCGGGACACAGAGTGCGAGATTGTCCAGAGCCGGGACAAGCGGTACAGGGTGCGAGTTCTAGTGGGGCCAGAGCGGAGCCGTCGTCATCCGGGCGTCATGATTCTCGGGCACGGGGTCGGTTCTCTCAGGCGACTGCAGAAGAAGCTAGAGATGCTACTGATATGGTTTCGGGTATGTTTTTCTGAAATTGCCTTGAGTATGTGTTAGTGTGGGGCGGGTCATTGGGATATGTCTGTGATAAGTGTATGTGTTCTGTTGTGTGTGACTGCTTCGTTGTGTCTGTGATTATGTGGCTCAGTGACAGAGGTGTGGAATGGTTGTGTATGAGTTAAATGGGATTGTTATATCTGGGTATTGTGCTATGTTAGTGGATTAATCTTGCTGAGTTATGTGAGTTATATGAGTAGTTCTTGCGAATGTGTTTGTGATGTGCTAGTGGATTGATCCTTCTGATAGTGGATTATCATATTGATAGTGATTTAAATTCTTGTGTGTGCTATCCATAATTATGATATTGTGTTTTATGAGATGCGTTTATCTGTTGTGGTGAAAAGAGTTGAGAGTTCTGTTGTGATAGTGGATTAGCCTATTCAGAGTGGATTTAATCCCTTTGTGAGTTTAATCATGTTTATGAGTTTGCGTTTAGTGATTCGATGGAGATGTCTTTATGTGTTGTGTTAGTGGATGATCTATATAGAGCTATGCGAGTATGCGATGAAAGAGAGTGAAGATCGATGGATTGAGATCATATGTGGATTGAGTGGCTTATGAAGTGACGCCACGAGAAGACTCTGCGAATAGAGGAATACCAGCTGAAGATATGCGAATTAGGGGATTTAACCGAGTTGTTAGTGGATTGTCTAGTTGAGTTAAAGATTCGAGGGAGTTGACTTACTTCGAGAGTTGAAGTAGAGACGTGTATTAGTGATGATTGTGACATTCAGAGTCCAAATGCGAATTTAACAGAGTTGTTGATAATTATATCGAGAGTTGTGAGTCAACATTTTCGGAGATTTGACTTAGAGATGTGTATTTGCGAATGGCTTGCGATAGATTCCGGGGACGGAATCTTTTTAAGAGGGGAGGATTTGTGACATCCCATTTTCGAGATAATTGCGTGTAATTATTTTAGTGGATAATTAAATAATTATTATCGTGTTGGGCCAATGAGATCCCGATTAGTGGATAAACACGTGTCGGGTTATTAGTTACGTGTCTCCGGGTAATTAATTTAGTGGATTAATTATATAATTGAGTTCGTGAAATTAAATGGGTTAAGTGGATTTTAGTTATGAAAATGAGGTATCGGGTCCGGGTTATTGGGTCGGAACCCGCCGAAAATAGAGAAATATATGTATGTGCGTCCTTTTTCTTCCTTTCTAAAAAAAACTAAAGAGTGCTGTGTGTGAAGTGTGTGTGTGTGTGTGTGCGTTCGCGAGTTCAGCAGCCAAAATCAATTCACCTTCAAAGTTGATTGCTGAAATTGGAGTTAATTCCTTCTTCTCCATTTTTGGTGTGTTCTTGAGCTCAAGAAGGTAAGAAAGCTTGTCATCTTATGGGTTAACTTGTGATATATGTGAAGGGTTTGTGGGGTTGGTTGTATAATTAGTATAGTGAAGTTATATGATTGATTTTGAGATGTCATGGAGCTGGAAATCGGATTTGGGGGGGGGGGGGGTAATTTAACCCCTGGCCGAAGCAGAGCAGTGAACAGGGAGGAGGAAGACAGCGCAGGAAGCGCGGTCGCGCTCGGGCAAGCGTGGCCGCGACGCGGGGGGCAGGAGCGCGGCGTGTTCGGGGCGGGCGCGGGCGCGTTCGGGGCTCTTGGGCTGGGGCTGTTGGGGCCGGGTTTGGGGTTTTTTGGGGTTGTGTTTTATTTGGGATTGTTGGGTTGGGTTTGAATCAAGCTTCCGGGGTTCCGTTGGGTTTGTTTTGGGTCGGATTTAGTTTGGAATTGTTGAGTCGGGTTTGGATTAAATTTTCGGGGTTTTGTGAGATTCTTTTCGGGTCGGGTATTGTTGGGACTTCGGGTTTCGGTTTGAGATTTTGGTTAAGGTTTCGGTTGGATTCGGGATTCGGTTGAGGGTGTTTCGAGTCCGAGTTAGTTGGGTTATTATGATTCAATTATATGCGTTGGTTGAAATGAGAAATAATTATCGGGATTAATGTTTTGGGATTTGTGTAATTTCAGGGACGAGTCAGCGAGTCGAGCCGAGTCAGAGATTCCGGGATTAGTCGATCGACCAGGTGAGTACCCGAGTTCCTTTCTAAACCGCGGGACCGTTTTACGAGTCATAATTGTGTAGCTAGCTTCGTGTATGTGTATATTGTGTGTTGTGAATGAGACAGGGACGCGAGCAGCAGGTATACTTCTGTTCTTACATATGTGTTATATGTGTGCATGAGACGAGATCCAGTCCGGGGGTCCGTGATGAGTTCCATACGGACGGTGATTCGTGATGAGTGATCGCGCGGGTTGACTGTCCCTAACAGTCCTTGGGGCGTGTATACACGGCAGGGCCTGTAGCTGGTTCGCGCCCGTGCTACAGGGTTTTCGCTAACCACCGGTGTACACGGTCGTTAGCCGGGGAAGTGTGCCCTTAGTGATATTGTGTGCAGGGCTTCGGATCTCATGTTGTATGTTTATACCTGCTTTACATTGTCGATTGCCTGCGATAGGGATATTGTGATGTGTGTAGGTGCTACGTGTACGTGTGTTATGTGTTTATTGTGCAGAGTCTAACCCTCGCGTACTCACGAGCTTTCGAGCTTACGTATTCGAGTCTGCCATGTTCAGGGTATCAGTGATGGGATTAGTAGCCGTGCTCGTCGATCTGGGATCTGGGATTATCTGGAAAGCTTTGTGTTAGTTTTGTAAAATGATCTGATCAGTATTGTTTATATTAGCACCTTTTGGGCTTATGTAATTAGCGGATTATGTGTTATTAGTGTTTATGTAAAAGTTTAATTAGCAAGTGATAGAGTTATTGCGATATTGCCACCTGTGTATTGTATTGACGTGGCATTTCAGGGTTCGGGGAGGGTGTTACAGTTCTATTCCCACACACTTTTGGTTAAGATATTGCATATGTACTCTTTATACTGATACTTGTTAGATGTTTCATGTTTCATGTTATACACGTCATATCGATCTAGTAACTCACTTAGCAAATTTTATTTACAAATCTTATATACTTCAACTATCTCAGGTGGTGGTGGTGATAAAGGCAAAGAGATTGGCAGTTCCGAGTCCAAAGTTTAGTTGTTCGGATTTGGAGTTGTGACTTTTGGTAAAACTTGAAGCTTATCGTTTTGGGGAAATTGGGTAGATCACCTACATATTCATCAATTGTAGTTGTTTTTAACATTTTGATTATAGTTGATGTATTCAATTTCCAAGTATTCAAGAAATATACTAAATTGCTTAAGCTTTGTAATCTCAAACTAACTCAGGGAATATGGACTCTGTACGAACGGGTCATGCCCTATTTTCTTTTGAATCCTATTAGTTATGACTCAAGCTTAATTTTCCCTATTAATCTTGGTTAACCTAGTGTAATCAAATTAAATATTATATTATGTTGAAATGGGTGTTTCAATTTGGTATCAGAGCCGATGTTCATTGCATGAGTATAGTTGACGATACTCTACTTTGAGCTCGGTTTTAGATGCTTGTGTTGATCGCCTAGGAAACATTATTATAACACAAGTTAAGTTATGATTTGGCCTAGGATGGGTACGGGTTTAGGATAACAAGGATATCTATGGCATAACTAATGCTTATATACTTAAATGTCATACAGCGTGATGGCTCATCATAATGAACTAAATCCCAATGTGGGAATCAATCCCATTTATGAAGAAGAAGAGTATGAGCAATCATCTGAAGAGGAGTTCAATGAACGTGAACTCTGAGTGCCTGATAAGGTTTCCGAATTGTTGGGAAGCCAACTAAGCATTTCGAGGAGTCGCTGGCGAATCAGATGCAGGTCATCCAAGCTGTTCTAAGTCAGATCTCGGCAGAGAAAAAGAAGGACAAGTCCTGAATCTTCTAAGTCTCGAAGGAGGGATCAAAGTCTAAGCTATAAGGACTTCATGAGTTGTGGACCTCCGATTTTCGTGGGAAAAATTGATCCAACCACTGCAAATGATTGGATCAAGGAGTTAGAAATATTGTTTTGGGTGGCTAAAATTGACTAACGTGATAAGGTGAAATACACCTCAAGCAAGCTAAACGAGGCGGCTACACAATGGTGGGACGAGGTGGTGACAACCATAGGCGCTGATATGGCAGACACCATGACCTGGGAGCATTTCCAGACTCGCTTCAATCATAGATTCTATCCCACCGTGTCGCTCCAAAAGCTGAGAATGAAATTCATAAAGGTAGCACAAGCTTCTCTCAGCGTTAGTGATTATGTTCAGGAATTCAACACCAAGTCCCAATTTTCTCAGAGTTTGACTGTAGACGAAAAGCATAAGATTGAATATTTCATTAAGGGGCTTCAACAGGAGATCCGGGAATTTGTCAATGAAACACCCATTTCAACATAACATAACCATTAATGGGGTTACAGTACATTAATGTTTGGGGAATATGAAGCATCTTTCCGCTGATCAAATGATTATCACTATACGACAAAGAATAATTATTTTGGATCGTTACTCTGTTCAGTTCACGATAACCTATGCACCTTTACAGGTGACGTCCCTCTTTTTATCAATTAAAACCAGAGCACCCAAACGGGGAACTCAGTATAATGAATCCCTTATCCCATAGTCTACAACCAACTGTACGATACATAATTTGGGATTCAACTTTTGGAATTCGTTAAATTATTAATAAGTACTAGATCCTTACATAAGCCTTTAAATACCTCAGTTATTGAAAATGTTATCAAGATTAGTAGAACTCTACTTGAGTCCCAACTTGGACTATTAGATAGAGTTATTATAATTTGATTTGAGGGTGTAATACCTCACATATTTCTCATATACGTATGTAACTTTGTTAGGCACAAAAAGGCCTCAGTCAAACCTGCTCTACATCTGAGGGGGAGATTTTATATTCAAACCTGTTGATGCATTTGAAGGTTGTAATTTAAGGCCTGTTATATGCCTTATTGAAACCTGAAAATGATTTGCAATATCAGTCTAAAGCTGTTCTATACGTTGCATGTGTTGCAACCAAGACAGTTTGTCCAAGCTGATCAGTCTGCTGATCAGGCTGGACATAAACTGTCTACGCTGCTCTACACTGTTGAGCAGCTTGGGCATTTTTAAAGTGTTCTGTTCTTTGTGAACAGAACCTGTTCTTTGTGAACAGGCTAAACACTTTATGGAATTTGTTTCCAAGTCATCATGTATTGTTTTTAACTACCAGATCAGTTTACACAGTTGAAGACAAAGTGGAAAGCAGAACCGCTCAGCCTGCCCAAGCTGTTCTGTTACATGAAGACAAACGGATATTTGAAAAAGGGTGACAGACCTTTTTCTTATATCAAAATAGGCCTTTACAAGGAAGAAAGACGCAAAGTTGACATTCCTAAAATGGTTAAAGGCAATGCAACAGTAGAAAGTAAAAAGACAAAAGTTCTGCACAAGAGAAGGCAAGTCTGCTTTTCAGAAAAGTGCAGAAAAGTTATATTGTCTTTTCAAACAAGACTTCTCCTTTTTCATTCTGCCCAATGAAGATGTTTCTCTTAGATCCTCTAAATGAGTATAAAAGGAAGCTTCTAAGGTCAGAAAGAATGTGAAGAAAGCTAAGTGCTTAAATCAAGAGTGAACGTGCAAGTGTGATATTCATGCATGCAAATCTTCTGTAAACAAGCTTCTGTGTGTCTAAGCTGTTTACCAAAGCTGTTCCTTAAAGTCTTGTAAAATACAGTGAGTGCATCTTAGTGAGTGTGTTCATTGTAATCTAGTTTGAGTGTGTCTTAGACTAGAAACCATACTGTTGTATTCTGTCATCTCAGCTTGAACAATTCCGCAGTCAAGCTTGTTTGTAATTAACATTTGTTGATAATACATACAAACATTGAGAAAAAGAACAATTCCGCAGTCAAGCTTGTTTGTAATTAACATTTGTTGATAATACATACAAACATTGAGAAAAAGAGTGTGTAGTTTTTAAATACTGTATTCACCCCCCCTCTACAGTTTATTACTATATACTTTGGGAACCTTTCGGGACCTACAACTGGTATCAGAGCTATTTAGAGTGTGTGTCATTCTAGATCTCTCATAATCCCAAGTTTCCATGGACAACAGTGCTGCAAACTCTTCTTACTATGACAATGGCTCTATGGGCAAGCCTCCAAAATTTAATCATCAAAACTTCTCTGGTTGGAAGTGCAGAATGATGCTCTATTTAGAGAATCTGGATGTACAACTGCCAGAGATAGTGATGGAGGGTCCCTATGTGCCAACCTCTGTTACTACAATAACTCCAGCGGTTGAAGGAGCTGCTCCTGAAATCAGGACCTTTGAGAAAGCAAAAGCTCAATGGTCTGATGAAGACAAGAGAATGGTAGCTCTGGATGCAAAGGCCAGAAACAACCTGGTCATTTCTCTTCCTGATGATGTGTTCAAGCAGGTTGAGAAGATGAAGACTGCAAAGGAGATGTGGGATACTCTGTGTACCGTCTATGATGGACCCACAATCACACTGGACAACAGGATTAACAATCTTGTTAGACAGTATGAACTCTTCTTTGCCAAACCAAAGGAGTCTCTCACAGAAACCTACACCAGGTTCACTGCTCTGGTGAATGATCTCAAAGCTGTTGGGATCACCAAGGACAGTCTTACTTTGGTGAACAAGTTTCTGGACATTTTACCTGAGGAGTGGAACTATTTCTCAACCATCCTAAGAAACTCAGGTACTATCAGAAGTATGGATCTGGTCAATCTGTATGGATCCTTACTGAATGATGAACAATCAAGGCAGCAAAAGAGGAATGCCTTGGAAATGTCCAGAAGAGGTACAGCCTTTGTGGCTAATGTGAGACAGTCTGTTAATCAGGTGAGTGATGTGTTCACTCAACCTGATCAACAGGATGATGATAAGGAGGAGGTGTCTGAAGAAGAAGAGGCTGCAGATCTTACTGAACAAGATGATGAGCAAATGATAGCTATGCTTGTCAAAAAGTTCAGCAAGAGAAGATTTGGAAGAAGTATGCTACAAGGAAGTGCAAGTGCTGGCAAAAAGAAAGCATTTGACAAATCCAAGGCTGAGTGCTTCAAGTGTGGCAAAACTGGCCATATAGCTGCTGACTGTGTGTCAAAAGCTGTTGGTCAGTCATCCAAACCTATCAAGACTAACAGGGATGATGGCTATAGGGTTAAGTACCTTATGGCCATGGCTAAGCTGAGGAAACTGGAAAACTCTGTGTCTTCCAATCGCCAAAAGGGACTCATGGCTGAGACATGTGACTGGGAGGAATCTGATTCATCATCTGATGAAGAAGATAATCAGTGTCTGATGGCCAACTCTGATGTTCCATCAACAAGCAGTTTCAAACAGGACATGGCTGAAGCTGAAGCCTTCAGCAGCTTGGAGAACTGGAATCCTACAATGATGTATAAGGTACAAAATTTTATGGCTTACAGTTCTGAAGAAAAAGTTAAAATGTTTGAATACATGCTTGTTGATCTGAAAGCTGCTGTTGAGAAGCATGATGCTTTATTATCTGAAATCTCTAAGCTTAAAGCTGATCTTAAAACTAAAACCAGTAAACTGGACAGTTTCTATAAGTTGGAAACTGAGCTTGATGAATTAAAACACATCAACTCCATTTTACTGGAAGAAAAGAGAGAAACAGATATAAAGCATGCTAAGCTTCAAAAGATAGTTGACTCTTGGTGCCAATCTGCACAAAAAGTCAGCCATTGTATCAGTCAACAGATCCCTGCTCAAATCCAAGCCTATCTTGGAGGGGATCTTGACACAGCAGCTTCCATCGTTGAAATAAGTAATTTGAAAGAAGACTTGTCCACTCTTGGTGAACTTCCAAATACATTCATCCAAAATGTGAATGGTAAACTTATTTCAACAAACAGGTTTGTCAGGCCTCAAAATACTGACAGCTTGTGTGAACTCAGCTCAAAAGCTGATGTTGGAGTCTGTTCTCCAAAACAGCCTGCTAAGTGCTCTGCTAGCTCACACAAGCAGAAGAAAGGAAAACATGCTCAAACTGAAGCTGTGGATGCTAAGCCTGTTGACAAAACAAGTTCAGAGCCCAAAGCTGTTGGTAAAAAGCATGTTAATCCTTTTGATGCTAAACATTTTGAAAATAAGTTTTCAAAAAGTAAGCAGCCTGTTTTCAACAAGGGTAAGTCTCAGGTTGAAAACAAAACTGCTGTGATTTCAAATAAGTTTTCAAATCATGGTGGTAAGTTGGTTTTAAATGAAAATAAGTTTTTCAAAACCAAACACAGTGAGTATGCTGATAGGCAGCATAAATCACAACTCAGTAGGGGCAAAGGCAAAGCCATTGCTCAAACTGAGACAACTGGGAATAAGTTTCCCAAACCTGTGGAAGCTCAAAAGCCAATCAAGCTTCCTGTCTTTGACATCTGTCCTCCCAAAAAGAGGAAAGAAGAGACAGTCAAAGCTGTGGCCTTTGAACTTACCACACAAGCTGTTGATTTTACAAAAAATGCTAAACCTGAAAGAATCAACAAAAACAGCTCAGAATGTGTTTCTGAAGGTCCTTCTTCCAAAAGTACTAAAAAGAGAAAATGCTACAAGTGTGGGAAGAAGACACATCTGGCCAAGGATTGTCCTGAACCTGAGGACTTGAGGCCTGTTGGCTCTGCTGTTTCCCTCACAGCTGTTACAAGCAGTGGTGGAAATGACATAGTCACTGAGGATGGTATTCAAACTGATACCATTCAAATAGGGAATATTAGTGTGGACATTCAAAATCCATCAACAAGTGTTGATGAAGTAGGAGAACTCATCTGTGTGATGAGTTCCCCTAAAAATAACTAATAATTCTCTTCTCACTCTGCAGGAAAAACAACCTTCCCAGGTTTGGTACTTGGACAGTGGCTGCTCAGGGCACATGACAGGTTGTAAAGAACTGCTGAGTGATCTCAGGCCTGAAAAAGGGCCAAAAGTCACCTTTGGTGACAATGTACAGGGATCCACTGAGGGATATGGAACTCTTAAAGCTGGTGCTGCAGTGTTCAAAAGGGTAGCCTATGTGGTTGGGCTAAAACATAACCTTGTTAGCATAAGCCAACTGTGTGATGCTGGCTACAAGGTTAACTTTGATGAGCACCTGGGTTACATATTGGATTCCCAAGGCAAAGTTGTGCTGTGTGCTCAACGAAAGAAAGGTGTATATGTTGTGGATATGCATTCTGCTGATCCCACAACTGAAACCTGTTTTCTCACAAGAACCAATGCTGATCTAAACTGGTTATGGCATAGAAGACTGTCACACCTGAACTTCAAGAACATCAATAAACTCTGTAAGAAAGAGTTGGTGACAGGTTTGCCTTCTATTACTTTTGCCAAAGATAGATTATGCACAGCTTGTGAGAAAGGCAAGCAGAGAAAAACATCTTTTAAATCCAAACATAATTTCTCTATTGATACTCCACTCTTCTTAATCCATATGGACTTGTTTGGACCTATTAATGTCCCAAGTCTAGGAGGAAGAAGATACACTCTTGTAATGGTTGTTGAGTTCTCCAGGTACACATGGGTGATCTTTTTGAAGAGCAAAGGAGAGGCTGCGAGAGAAATTATTGGATTTGTTAAAAAGATGGAAATGCTGAACTCTGCCCAAGTAAAGCAGCTTAGAAGTGATCATGGTACTGAATTCAGAAACAGTACTCTTGAAGACTTCTGTGAAGAGAAAGGTATCAGTCAAAACTTTTCAGCAGTAAGAACTCCTCAACAAAATGGAGTTGCTGAAAGGAGAAACCGAACTCTCATTGAAGCTGCCAGAACCATGCTGTGTGCATCAGGTTTGCCTTCATCATTTTGGGCTGAAGCTGTTAACACTGCCTGCTTCACTCAAAACAGATCCTTAGTGGTGAAAAGGTTCAACAAAACTCCCTATGAGTTGCTCAAAGGGAGAAAGCCAAATGTCAGTTACTTCCATGTGTTTGGATGTCCCTGCTTCATTCTGAATCAAAGGGACCAGCTGTCAAAATTTGAACCCAAAGCTGATGAAGGTGTGTTTGTTGGCTACTCTTCTATCTCCAAAGCCTACAGAGTATACAACAACAAAAGAAAGGTGATAGATGAATCTATCAATGTCACCTTTGAAGAGTCCAAGAATGCCTCCACCAAAGCTGTTCCTAAATCAGTTTCAGGAGACCTCAACTTTGATGATCTGATGCATTCAATCAATGAAGAGGACTCAAAAGCTTCCACTACACCCAGTGTGGAACCTGCTAATCATAATGGACATGATGATGATTATGTCAATACACCCTGTGTGAATAAATGTACTGACTTAATTACAACTGCATGTCCAGATCCTATCAATGCTGATTTCCCCAGTTCCTCTGCTGATATGTTCAACAGTGGTCAGACATGTTCAACAAGTGAACAGGCTCAAGACAACAGTGTGTCTGAAAATCTTGAGAGCTGTTCAACAGGACCTGCTGAAGATGTTAACAACTCTGGTAAGTCATCATTGAAAAATGATCCTAAGTGGATCAGGTGGCACCCCAATGATCAAATAATTGGTGACATCAATAAAGGGATACAAACTCGGTGGGACAGCTTAGGGAACTTTTGTATGTTCTCTAGTTTTGTTTCACTGATGGAGCCAAAGAAGGTGGATGAAGCACTAAAAGATGCCAATTGGATCACTGCCATGCAAGAAGAACTCAATCAGTTTGAGAGAAACAAAGTATTGAAGCTGGTCCCTGCCCCTAAAGGAAAAACAATAATTGGCACAAAATGGGTTTTCAGGAACAAAATGGATGAGCAAGGTCATGTAATTAGAAATAAGGCAAGACTGGTTGCTCAGGGCTACAGACAGGAGGAAGGCATTGACTATGATGAAACATTTGCTCCTGTGGCCAGGCTAGAAGCAATTCGTTTGTATCTAGCCTACGCTGCTCATAAGAGAATAAAGGTATTTCAAATGGATGTGAAGAGTGCATTTTTGAATGGGAAGCTGCAAGAAGAAGTATATGTCAAGCAGCCTCCAGGTTTTGAAAATGAACAACACCCAGGTTTTGTCTATAAGTTGGACAAAGCTCTCTATGGTCTCAAACAAGCCCCTAGAGCCTGGTATGACACTCTTACTGAATTCCTTATGAGCAATGGGTACTCCAGAGGTAAAGTGGATACCACATTGTTCATAAAGAAGGTGAAGTCTGATATTATGCTTGTTCAAATTTATGTGGATGACATAATATTTGGTTCTACTAATGAGCAACTATGCAAGAATTTTTCATTACTCATGAAATCTAAGTATGAAATGAGTATGATGGGAGAACTAACTTTCTTTTTAGGATTACAGGTTAAACAAACCTCAACTGGAATTTTTATAAATCCAAGAAAGTACACTTTAGATCTTTTGAAAAAGTTTAAATTTGATCAAAGTTCTCCTATTAAAACCCCAATGGCAACCAATGTAAAATTGGATGCTGATGCCAGTGGCAAAGCTGTTTCAGTAACAGCTTACAGAGGCATGATTGTGAGCTTGCTATACTTGACTGCTAGCAGACCTGATATTATGTTTGCCACCTGTTTATGTGCTAGGTTCCAAGCTAATCCAAAGGAATCACATCTTGCAGCTGTTAAAAGAATCTTCAGATACCTGAAGGGTACTCCAGGTTTGGGTCTTTGGTATCCCAAAGACTCAAGCCTTGAACTAACAGTTTATTCAGATTCTGATTTTGCAGGCTGCAGGTTAGACAGGAAAAGCACAACAGGTGGATGTCAACTCCTTGGTGGAAAGTTGATCAGTTGGAGTAGCAAGAAGCAGAACTCAGTGTCCACTTCTACTGCTGAAGCTGAATATATTGCTGCTGGAAGCTGCTGTGGGCAGATTCTGTGGATGCAGCATCAGCTTGAAGACTATGGGCTTGTGTATAGGAAACCTCCTATTCTGTGTGATAACACAAGTGCCATAGCCATCTCCAACAATCCAGTATTTCACTCAAGAACAAAGCATATTGAAGTCAGACATCACTTCATCAGGGATCACATCCAAAAAGGTAATGTGGAGGTAAGTTTTATTTCCACAAATGAACAGCTTGCAGACATTTTCACCAAACCTCTGGATGAAACAAGGTTTAATTACGTTGTCAGCAAGCTGGGCATGTTAAACAAGAGTGACTAAGTGTCTCTCAACGGTCTAATAATTCGTATGTCTCACACTGCTCAAGTTTCTCTGAACAGCTTAGACAGAACAGGTTATACATGTTCTGTACTTAGTCATTTGTCTGAAAAACTTGAACAGCTTGAACATACAACAGGCCGAACAAAAACAGTTTAACCTGTTTATTCGTCCAGCCTGCTCTGATGGTTCAGTCTTCAACCTGTTCACTTCTTCACACTGTAACCTGTTCATCTATTGAACTCAACCTGTTCTCACAAAGGAGAGCAGGCTAAAGGAACAGTTTGAAGGAAGAACAGCTTGAAGACTGAGAACCTTGTTGACCCTGATCATCACAGGTTTGACCATCAGCGTAGACCAACAGTTTAATTACCTTTCTTCATAATTAAGTTTCTTAAATTATGTTTTATTTAACTTAATTACTGCGGATAATGTTTGTTACGTGTGTT
>JAANYP010001421.1:5000-44761 GCA_020465985.1 Centrapalus pauciflorus | reverse complement strand
TACACTCACAGCCTCTACTTAAGACTGCTGCATCCCAGTTATAGGGAATAGAGTTTCTATATCCCAGTCCTGCAAAATGACCTCCCTCTCTCTATCCACACAATGAGGAGGTTGTTGGTTTGGTGGAATGGACCCTCTCGGTGAGGTGGATCCAGAAGCTGCTCTCCCACCAGAAAAATCCAAAGCCAGGTCCAAACTTGTAAAGAGGACCCTGGCACTGCTGAAGGCTGGGCCTGTGAAAAAAGGCCAAAACACTCGTCTGAGTCTGTTCCTTTAGCCTCTGTGGCTGAGAGGAGCAGCTCCTCACCATGGTTCATTTGTTGAGCTGAAGCCTTTGGCGGTGGCCCTGTGGCACAAGAGAACCATCGAACAGGCCAGCCCCACGTTCCTAACCCAGTCTCACATCCTGTCCAAACAGAATCCTCTCTCCTCTCCACAATCACCCACTTATCCATTCACTACAACGCAAATCTCTCTCCAAAACAGAAACCAGCCTAGAACCAGTCTCCTCTGTTCCCTCTCACGGTGTTGTAAAAGAAGCAATCCCGCTGACCTCTCCTATTTTGGGAGAAGTTCCACGCTCATTGGAGCCTCTTCCCAATCTGAGTCTACCCAGAGTCAGTCTAGACCCTCTGGTTCCTCCCAACAGGAACCAGTTGTACAAACGGAGTTACCCACATCAACTATCCAAGCCTCCCAACAGGCTGAGGATATTGAAAGACAGGAGTCCTCTCCACTCCATACTGTGTCCACACTGTCCCCCACTCATATCTCCTCACACCCTGAGTCTGCACGAGGTGTCCACGCTGCTGATATAGACCATTCAGCAGCTCAGCCTCAAACTTCTGCTCCCCATGATACAGCTGTTCTACACTAAACAGCTGCTGAGGGACCAACAACCCAAGCTGATGAACCTCAGGGATCACACCATCCCTCTGGTGAGGCTGCTCCCTTCATGCAAATTCCATCAGCAGGTTTCACCATTGCTGATGTTGAAATGCATATCCCATCTCCCAATGATGAGGTGCCTTTAGACCAAGGCACTGCAGAGGGAACCACCACTGGTCTTCATGAGGGTGTTGCAACACAAGCAGCATCTGAAAGGCCCCATACATCATCCCCTTCTCCTAATGATGCAGCTACAGCCGCTGCTGAAGGACCCCTTGACCCCTCCAAGCTGGGCCATCTTACTTTTGCTCAGGCTATGCAGCTTCTGTCCCAAGTCTCTCTTCCCTCTCCATCACATCCTCAAACACCTGCCTCATCATCCTCCTCTCCCTCTACCCACTCAAAACAATCCACCCATACACCACCATCTCCCAAAGACCTGCCTTTGAAGGATCAGCTTTCTTTGCTGACCAACAAAGTTGGTTCTTTGGAAAACACCATGCACTCCCTACCATCCATCATCTCAGACTCTGTGTCTGAGCAGCTCACAGGCTTCTTTGATATGTTCAAAGAATCCTTCCCAGTCACTCCCCAAACTGACAACTCTTCACAGCTGATTGCACTCACTGCACAGCTGCAAACTGTATCCAACTCTCTCTCCTCTATCCTCTCCTTACAACAGGACTCTGTGTCCTCTATGGCAGCCATTTCCCAACAGCTGTCATCTCTCCTCAATTCTTGCCACACTACCCTTCCTAACACATTGGCCAGCCTGAACACTCTTATTGGCTCTCTATCAAATACTGTGTCCTCAGACCTTGCTGATGTGCAAGATACTCTTGAAGTCCATCTTGCACAGCTTCAAAGCCTGTTGTTCACAGCTTTTGATAGAGAAAACATTGTTAAGCTGACCACTCTTGCTGATTCCCAAGCCTCTTCTCTTCAGGCCTGTCTTTCCCAGCTTGCAGAGGTTAAGGACAACCTGGCTTTCTTAGTGACAAGCCTGGTTGGCCCCAAACCTGCTGCCAAAACTGCTGGTAAGCCTGCTGACTTTGTGTCTTCAGGCAGACCAGGTGTTGAAGGTGCTGTTCCATCTCCTTCAAAGGGGGAGAAGTCATCTGCCTCGAAGACTAAGTCTAAGGGGGAGAAAACTTCTTCTCCTAAGGAGAAAGCAGTACCTACAACTCCCACTGGTCAACCAGCAGGGACATCTACAGGTACATTGGAAGGTGCCTCCCAAGCTGCTCAGCCTACTCAGGTTGAATCTCCAAACCCTGCTCAATCTAAGGGGGAGGTATTCATTTCTGAGGACAGGCCAGGCAGTAGAAGAAGGCATCTGATCTTAGAAGAAGAAGAGGAGGAAATTCCTGAAGTTGCTACAGCAGCTAAAGGAAAAGAAAAAGCAGCCATTAATCAACAACAGCAGAAAGCAGCTGATCTTAAGTTTCACAAAGCCAGGGCAAAGGAGATGGGTCTTCCAATGCACAAATACTTTGAGTTCAGAGAAGAACAGCTTCAAGCCCTGGAAATATTAAGAAAAGAAGAACAATCTGCCAAAGCTGCTAAATCTTTTGCGCTTCAAGAGGCAAGAAAAGCAAAAATGTCTTCCTTGAATGTGCAAAAGAAATTAATGGAAGCTGCTAAGGAATCAGCAGGAGAAAAGGAGGGAGAAAAAGCACAGGGTGCTCAGGTCTCTGTGACCAAGACTCAAGTACCCTCTGCCAGAGCCAAATTCCACTTTGACAACTTGGCTAGAAAGAAATTTCATGATGTTGCTAATAGAAGGCTTGCCAAGGAAGCGATTGTCAAAGCTGTTCCCATTTCAAGAAAAGGCACACAGTGGAAGCTTCAGATCACCAGGATGGGTGCAACAGGCCCTGAAATTGAATCCTACGATCACACTGATGTTGCACAGATGGGATACAGGGAATGGGTGGAACTGGCAGTTGCCCTGAGCCAGTCTAAGTCAGAAACGGCTAAGACTATCAGGGCATACATCAAGAAGCTGATGGAGAGAGTAAGTGAGCTGGGCCTAATTCCAAAAGAAGTAAGAGAGGGTGTCTCTATGACATACCCCAAAATAAAGGCCAGAAGGACAAAGAAGGATACAGAGCTGGAAGAACTCCTTATTATGATTGAACAAGGAGATTATGCTGTGGAAATTAAAGGAGTTGACCACAGCCTGCCTGAAGGAGTTGAATTTGAAGATGGCAAAGTGATTGAAGAGCCTGAGTTAGGGGCATTTTTTGTAGATCCCTTATCTCAGAAGAAATGTTTTCAAAGAGCTTCAGACCTACACAAAGTTGGTCTTAAGCAGCTTGCAGCCTTCAGAATTGCCACCTCCTTCAGACAGTCCAGCTTATGGAGAGCAGCCATCTGGGATGAGCTGAAAGGTTTTTATGACAGAGGTGAGCTTCAAGATTCTAACTTTATGTTTCTCAGAGTTGAAATTGAAGAAATGGAAGAAACAAGGGAAGAACTTGAAAGAAGATTCAAAGAAGGGATGCCACCTCCTGTCCAATGAAGTCCACCTGCCATCTGGGTAGGTGAAGAATGGAAGCTGTCCATCAGTTGGACAGGCTTACCGTTTTCTGCTCCCAACTTAAACAGTCCAAACATCTTGTACATTAGTTGTACATCTTGTACATTAGTTGTACATTATTACATAAGTCGTAATTTTTGCTTTTACATTAGTTGTAAAATACATTAGTACATTAGTTGTACTCTTGTAAGAACATGTGTTGTTCTAGTGTAATCAAGATTCAGTGTATATATAAACTGATCTTTTACTTTACTGTAATGTTGTAATTTTATTTCAGCAAATGTACTGTAAAAATATATAGTGATTTTTGATAAGACCAGCTTAGACTAGTTATTGCAAATAGGGGGATATTGTTAGGCACAAAAAGGCCTCAGTCAAACCTGTTCTACATCTGAGGGGGAGATTTATAATCAAACCTGTTGATGCATTTGAAGGTTGAATTTAAGGCCTGTTATGTCTTATTGAAACCTGAAAATGATTTGCAATATCAGTCTAAAGCTGTTCTATATGTTGCATGTGTTGCAACTAAGACAGTTTGTCCAAGCTGCTCTATCTGCTGAACAGGCTGGACATAAACTGTCTACGCTGCTCTACACTGTTGAGCAGCTTGGGCAATTTTAAAGTGTTCTGTTCTTTGTGGACAGAACCTGTTCTTTGTGAACAGGCTAAACACTTTATGGAATATGCTATCCAAGTCATTGTATTGTTTTTGACGCTTAGATTCGTTTACAAAGTCGAAGACAAAGTGGATGGACAACCGAACTGCCTCAGCCTGCCCAAGCTGTTCTGTAACATGAAGACAAAAGGTTATTTGAAAAAGGGTGACAGACCTTTTTCTTATATCAAAATAGGCCTTTACAAGGAAGAAAGACGCAAAGTTGACATTCCTAAATTAGTTAAAGGCAATGCAACAGTAGACAAAGTAAAAAGACAAAAGTTCTGCACATGTGAAGTCAAGTCTGCTTTTCAGAAAAATGCAGAAAAGGTTATGTTGTCTTTTCAACAAGACTTCTCCTTTTTCATTCCATCCAATGAAGATGTTTCTCTTAGATCCTCTAAGTGAGTATAAAAGGAAGCTTCTAAGGTAAGAAAGAAGTGGGAAGAAAGCTAAGTGCTGAAACCAAGAGTGAACGTGCAAGTGTGATTTTCATGCATGCAAGGCTTCTGTGTAAACCAGTATCTGTGTGTCTAAGCTGTTTTACACAAGCCGTTCCCTTAAGTCTTGTAAACACAGTGAGTGCTTCTTAGTGAGTGTATTCATTGTATTCTAGTTTGAGTTTGTCTTAGACTAGTGAACATACTGTTGTATCTGTCATCTCAGCTTGAACTATTCCGCATTCAAGCTTGTTTGTAATTAACAAATTGTTGATAATACATACAAACATTGAGAAAAGAGTGTGTAGTTTTTAAATTGCTGTATTCACCCCCCCCCCCCTCTACAGCTTATAACTATATACTTTGGGAACCTTTCGGGACCTACAATATATCTATATGTATATACATAGATATGTATATAGATATACATATATGTGTATATATACATACATAGGGGAGGGTTGTTCTAAGAAGCTTAAATAATGTGGGAACCTAAGAACTAATCTCATCCATTGATTTCATGAAATCAATGGCTTAGATGTAGGATGGCATTTTTGAAATTAAGAAGGCTTTAGGGGTTTTTTTTTGTTGGAAAAATGGGTGGGTAAGGGGTATATTGGGGATAACATTGAAGAAGGAGCTGCACGTTTTTCCACACACAATTAATTCCCTCCTCGTTTTTCTCTTCATCCTTTTTTTTCTCCCAAAAAAAAAACCACCAGAGTTTTTCTTTTCATCCTTTTTTTTCTATGAATACTATACAACTTTATATGTAGATTAAAATATATTCTATGGAGTCAACATAATATTCTATGGTGAATATACAACATTCTATGACGGAGATACAAAGCAACACAATCCGATCGAACATTCGACAATCACAATCAATGGTGCCCATGATGGAATCTTTTACAAATTGCATTAAAACAATGGATTCAAAACTATGATGTAAAATTAATGTATAAGAATTCTAGTTACATAGAATAACAATATTCTATGTAGAATATGTGTACTATCTACGTAGAATGTGAACAATCTACTTAGATTAGTAGTATTCTATGAAGAATATGTGAACATTCTGCGTAGAATTGGGGTATTCTATATAGAATATGTGACACTTACCTAAGATCTATATAAATTTGCAAACAATCTGTAAAAAACTATAAATGTGAGAAGATCTATATAGATTTACACTGATACAAAATATGAACATCATCATAAGATAACATAAAATCTGAGAAGAATACAGATTAAAAAATCCAAAATCTATAAATGTTTATTGAAGATCTGTTCAAACAACATAGATTACAAAAATCTATATACATTTACAGACAATCTATAAAAAACTACAAATAATACAAAATAATCTACGTAGAATATATCTTTTTTGTCGTGCCTTTCTTATTGTCTTGCTCAGAGCTCTCGTCGTTTAGCAAGTTCTTGAGCGTTTCATCTTTTCCCGATTCTGCGATTTCAAAATATAAAATAGACTAGAAAATATGAACATCATAATATAACATAAAATATGAGTAGAATACAGATTAAAAAATTCAAAATCTATAAATGTTCATAGATATTCTATTCAGACAACATAGAATACAAAAATATATATACAGTTACAGACAACATAGAATGCAAGATATTATACGTAGAATGCAAGATATTCTATGTAGAATGCAACATTATCTACGTAGAATGGAATATATTCTACGTAGAATGCAACATATTCTACGTAGAAGAAACGTTAAATAAAGCAACGAATACTCGAATCAAATATAAACATGACCTGGATTAGGAGAAAAACAATCGTCCACCTCCTCATCGGCTGCAAAACCATTTGGAAAAATATTACACAGGGTCTGTTGAAATGTGTCGATCGACTCCATGGATTCAGGTGAAATAAAAAAAACGAAATGGTTTTCCGGCGACGGAATCGAGCTTCTTCTTGCCGGAAAAAATGGAAGAAAAAGAAAAAATTAATGAAAAACTCATTGATGATTACATATATTAATTAAAGGACAGCAAGATTGAAACTTTTCTGAAAAGTTGCATTAAAGGAAGGAGGAAAAATGACTGATTTGCCCTTAGTGGACCCAACCATACTTGAAAATATTTACAACAATGTCATTGATTATCCACCCTTGATCTTATTTATCCAATGGCTGAAATTGGTTCTTATGTTCCCACATTATTTAAGGTTCTTAAAAGAACCCAATCCTATATACATATATATATATATATATATATATATATATATATATATATATATATATATATATATATATATATATATATATATATATATATATATATATATATATATGTATGTATATACATATAGCTATATATATGTATATACATATGTTAATATGAAATCCCGTAAATATTCAGCACCTCAATGATTTTCTCATCAAACACATGAAGAAAACGAGCTCAATAAATGTGTTGAGATAAAGAAGAGACAAGATGAATGTTTGAATACTTTGATGGAACAGTGGCGGCTGGAAAATGATTCAAATTGTCAACCGTGTTTTTTTCTCAAAAGTAACCCTAGGAGCCTTTTTATAGGCTCCTTTAATTAAGTTACAAGACTTGGCAACATTAGCCCCTACACTATTACATAAACATAAACTACAAAGAAATAAATACAACACAAATTACAATGATAATAAATATTACAAAATAACTCCTAGGATCGAAATAATAAATCTAACAATCTCCCCCTTTTCGATCACTTAGGAGGTCCTGGAACTCGAGCATGATCGGTTGATTCTCGAAGACCAAGTATGACGTCGAATCGTCTGGTTACTTGTCTTGTATGTAGCCTCTCGTTCAGGTATTCAATGCCGCTGAGTGTATCCTGTATCTCCTGTGGCGAGCATCTAAGTTCTGGATTTGGTTGAGCGTCAAAGTCTTGAACTTTCTGAGTGAGCACTGCTCGAACCAATCTGATAGTGCCGTCGGAGTAACAAGGAAGATCCTCAAAGCGCATGAATCTTTTATGTCCTTTCTAATTCAAAAAGATAACCCCTGGCTGTCCTCGAAGCAAAACTTTGTAAGCCGGATAGTGGTTTAGCAAAAATACATCTTGTTCAGGAGCTTTCAGACCCACTTTGACTAATGCACTCTCAATCGCCATCTGGAAATCTCTGAGGCACATAATGATTGATCGGCGATTCATACTTCGAACTAAGGCTCCTACGGCAGTCATGTGCGTTAGACGTTTCCTGATGCGATTTTTCAGATTATTGTGTAGGAATTCAACGTCATCCGCACTTATGAAGTCAAGGTCATACTCAAAGATGTCGTCTCCCGTACCATCTTCTCTTTCCACTTGATAGGAGGGGTAGAAGACTTTGGCTCTTTTGCACATAGTGATAGACTTGAGCTTTTTTATCTTTGACTTTGATACCTTAGACCTTTGTTCCCGGAGCATCAATTGGTAGTATTCAGCCTGTTCAGCTTTGGAGACATTCGTAAGTTCCATGAGTAGGCGTCTGCTGAAGGCTCCAGGCTTCTTTCTGAAAACCATCTTGAATCTTTCTTCAAGATATGGATTTTGAAATCTCTCCGGGGGAAAGTTCTGCAGAAATTCTTTCAGGCCTTGAACGGGGGGTTCTTCGATTTCAGATCTTTTGACTTCAAGAAGCTTTATAATTGTCCCCCGCCGTTCTTGACGCATTTGGTCTTTTTCTTCCTGCGGCAGTGTATGAACTTTTCCTTTGGTGTAGTGGTCTACCCAGAATAAATCGTCTTTTCTGTACACGCCAGGACCCTCCGGAGTCTCATCGAAGCAGTCAACCCTTTTTGTTGGGGAGGGACCTGAACGTTGGGTTTGTTGGACTGGTGGAGGGCTTGGGGATCTTGGTGGGCTGACTGTAATGTGGGATTCTTTTAGTGATAGGGGAGCTTGGATGGATGAAAGTATGTCTTCCTGATGGGCTCTGGGTGGTGAATTCAGGAAATCGAAAGAAGAGGATGAGGATTTTTTGGTTGGAGAATCAGGCTCAGGCTTAGGAGTTAAAAGGGTTTGGGTGTCCTCGGTATCAGAATCTGAATCAGAAACTAATATGATTTCAACCTTCTCGTGTGGCTCCTCAAATTCTACCATGGCTGTCATCGGATCCAGTGGAGCTGGACCCTCGACCATCGGCTCGTCTTCTATTAGCATGTACTCCTGAGCCTCCTGAGACTTTTCCCCCGACCCCCGAAATTCAGACCCCTCGGCGGTCTCTGCTCCCCCTATACCGAGCATGGGCTCCTCAAATTGGACTTTTCTGCGCTTCTCCCCCTCATGACGATCAGGGTCGTCCTGGTCGTCATGTTTTCTTTTGGGGGCTTCGGCCTGAGTACGGCACTGAATATCTATAACCGCCGACTCAAGGCGATCCATCCTTGAATTGAGCTGCTCTTGGACTTGAAGAATTAGGCGATTGAGAGCATCGATCTTGTCCGAGAGCTCAGCTATTTGGAGTTGGACTGAATGGGAACCTGGTGAGGGGCCGGCTTCGGAGGCGACACCCTTACCCTTTATAAGAGAAAGAAGGGCGGTGTGTCGTTCCTCGGCTGCCTCCCTTTGGGCGTCCAGGTCAGCCCGGGTGATAACTCCGGCAGCACGTAATGCTGCCGTTAACATCTCCAAATTGATGGGGAGATGGCCGGAAGTGGACGGCGTAGATTGAGCCACTCCCGGTCTTCCTTCCATCATCTCTGGCTCCACTACGGGATGCTCAGATCCGGAAGTTTGTGGAGCTGCCACGGAGGCAGCTCTTGGGGATGCCACAAAGGCATCGTGCACGGTGTGAATTTGTGGGGATGGAATCGTGGGCGAAGGAAGGTCGGTCACGTGGGGAGGAGTGTGACCTCTTTCAACACCGCCACTCTCCGAATGAGAGGGCGATGGCGTGTGTGGAATATCCCCGTGGAATGAAGTGGTTTCCCTTTGAGGGGAAACCAAGTGGATGGTGGGGGTTGTTGCGACCGCTGGACTAACGGTCTTTTGAAGGGGTGTCCGACTGATAGGGCTTGGTTCACCCTCAGATTGCATATCCCTCGGTCTTACGACAGAGACGTTTCTCTCAGAATCCGCCGTCTCTGCCGTCTCACCTGCAGCACCCTCCCTTACACTCTCAAACTCCCGCTCACCAAAACCCAGTGATTGTTGTACATCCATCCTTTCTCCCTCATCCTCACTCTCTTGTTGCTCACCTTCGGACTGGTTAGTCTCAGTCGATTCCGACTGAGACTCATCCGGATAATATTCTCTCATATATTCCCTTACCCGATCTGTACCCCTCGACCTTGTTAGAGTCGATAACGGAATTTTCATCACTTGTACCGTCGGGGCCCCCTTTGGCAAGGTCAATTTTTGGATAGCCACGGTGGGGTAGACATCAGCTTCCGGACGCTCATGAATGTCTTCGTCCTGATCCATTGCACACTGGATGATGAGCTGAAGGAACCTTTGATAAGGAACATACTTGCGACCCTTCTTTGTGCTTCTGTCGATGTGGACTCGTCTTAATTCTTCGAAGATGAACGCAGCATAATCCACGTGTCGGTCGAAGGCAAAGCCGGTGAACATGGCTAATACCTGGGCCGACGCCGAGTCGTGACCGGAATGTTTGGCTGTTAGGCACTTGTTTAGCACATCGAAGAGGATCCTCCAGTGGGACTGAAGGTTTTTGGTGCGGAAATAGGAAGGTTTGGTGAGAGGGCCGTCATACCCTAGGGTTTGAATTTCAGAGAGGGCTTCTGAGACGGATGGGTTTGGATCGAATGAGTCTATGGAGGGAAGATAGTCTTGTATGGGAAGACGAAGGATGTGACGGATGGCTGCGGTTGTGATTTTGACTGGAACGCAGTCAATGGTGGAGGTGAAGTGAGGTTCGGGATCGGTTATGAATTGGAGCCTGTTCCAGAATTGTTGTAGGTAAATCTGGGGAACGGCTATGGCTGTGGAAAGGGTATAATATATGGGATGGCGGGTGAGAATGTCGAAGGCAAGGGTTTGGGAATCTTTAGGGAGGATAGACACGTCGAGTTGCCAGTTATGAGGGATAAACTCGACAAACTCGGCGCTCAGCAGAATGGCTTCCTCGGGTAGCTGAGCGTTATTATTAGGGATAGGAGGATGGGGTATGGTAAGAACGATTGCGGGATCCATTTTCCTGCAAAGTGCAACACAGTTAGAATCATAAGACTTGATATGATAATGCATTGATGTGAAGTCTAGATGATTGTGAAATAGAAATTGTCTGATCTGTTTATCATCGGGTCTTTATTAGTAGAATAAAATTCTACTAACAAAGTCCAAAGTCAATCGTTAAGAGACCGATGTTAGATAAGACCGTTTCACTCAAACACTGATCCTAAATCTAATCAATGATGCACTTGGATGGAACTATTTTTGTGATTTTTTAATTTATATGAAAATGCAGAAATGGAAAACATGAAAAATGAAAATTTAAAAAAAAATCCTAAGTGTTGGATTTCGGATGGTCCGAATTCGGATGAACAGTGTCATCGAATTCGGATCAGTCCGAAATGGAATGATGCATAAATGATGTGAGTGGGACTGAATTCGGATGAGGTGATAAATGGGGACCGAATTCGGATGATGGTCCGAAGTGTAATTCATGTAATGAGTGAATGTGGTCCGAATTCGGATGTGGTGTGAACATGGTCCGAATTCGGATGGTGACTTGTGAAAATGCATGCAATGAAATGGAAATGTCCCAATTTCGGATGGTACCTGAAATTCGGATGAGGACCGAATCCGGGTATGTAACATCCTCGGACTTATTTTGATATATTTTGATTAATTAGGTGGAAAGTTATGTATTTAAGTTGAATTTGGGCGATTATTATGCATATTGGATATTTAGCAAAGTTTGTTGCTATTTTGAGAAAATTGAATTCAGAATCAATTTTGTGGATTATTATGAATTTAAAAGCTATTTATGATATATCTAAGATTAAATCAGTATTTTATGAAACCGGTTAAGTCGAGTGGTGAAATGTGCAAAATGACGAAAGT
Source organism: Centrapalus pauciflorus (assembly GCA_020465985.1). Taxonomy (NCBI): domain Eukaryota; kingdom Viridiplantae; phylum Streptophyta; class Magnoliopsida; order Asterales; family Asteraceae; genus Centrapalus; species Centrapalus pauciflorus. Next base: position 33,197 of record JAANYP010001421.1, on the reverse strand, counting down.
AGTATATAAAGGGCAATAGGCTTCTTTTTTTAGTTTACACTCTCTCTCTACTCTATCTCTCTAGAAATTTTCTCTCTACATCTCTCTAAGATAAATCACAAACCGACCGTCGGATTTTCGAGAATTATACGTCATCGGAAAGATATCGAGAAGTACAACAACAATCTACAAACGGATTCTTGATTTCATACGAATTGAGGTAAGAATCGAACCTTTTTAGTTTATGGTTTCGGTTTTAAAGTAACTAAGAATTCGAATCTATCATTTTATGCAAATTTAAGTTTGTTTTGCTTAAAATGTTAGATTCGAATTCTTAGTTACTTTAAAACCGAAACCATAAACTAAAAAGGTTCGATTCTTACCTCAATTCGTATGAAATCAAGAATCCGTTTGTAGATTGTTGTTGTACTTCTCGATATCTTTCCGATGACGTATAATTCTCGAAAATCCGACGGTCGGTTTGTGATTTATCTTAGAGAGATGTAGAGAGAAAATTTCTAGAGAGATAGAGTAGAGAGAGTGTGTAAACTAAAAAATGAAGCCTATTGCCCTTTATATACTACTTTCGTCATTTTGCACATTTCACCACTCGACTTAACCGGTTTCATAAAATACTGATTTAATCTTAGATATATCATAAATAGCTTTTAAATTCATAATAATCCACAAAATTGATTCTGAATTCAATTTTCTCAAAATAGCAACAAACTTTGCTAAATATCCAATATGCATAATAATCGCCCAAATTCAACTTAAATACATAACTTTCCACCTAATTAATCAAAATATATCAAAATAAGTCCGAGGATGTTACAGCATGGGCTCCACCACGCTCAACTTCGTCCTCGAAGTTACTCGGACTCAAACAACTTCGGATACTTTCTTAACATTTCCGACTTAGCTTCCCACGTATGATTTGCTCCTTTATGATGCTTCCAGCGTATAAGCACCATTTCTATCTCCTTGCTCCTTAATTTCTTCAACTTAGTATCCAGTACACACTCCGGCTCTTCTACATACCGGAGCCTTTCATCAACTTGTAGTTCAGTATGGTCGGCCCAATCCTCGTTTCCAGTGTTAAACGATTTTCGAAGATTCCCAACGTGAAATACTGGATGTACGCCCGACATCCCTTCAGGCAATTCTAATCGATATGACTGATTTCCAACTTTTTCAACAATTTTAAAGGGTCCGACAAATCTCGGAGCCAATTTGCCCCTCTTAACAAAACGAGTAACACCCCTCATGGGTGATACTTTCAAATAGACCCAGTCATTCACTTCAAAATTGATCGGCTTGTGCCTCCGATCATAGTAGCTTTTCTGACGATCCTGGGCCGCCTTCATGTTCTGCCTAATCAACTGTATCTTCTCGTTTGTTTCCTGAAGCAAGGCCGGCCCAGCGATTGGTGTTTCACCCGTTTCTCTCCAACATGTAGGAGTCCTACATTTCCTTCCATACAAAGCCTCGAACGGAGCTTTCTTGATCGTAGCGTGGTAACTGTTGTTATACGAAAATTCTATGAGTGGCAGATGATCGTCCCAATTGCCACCGAGATCTAACACACACGATCTCATCATGTCTTCAAGCGTTAAGATGGTCCGCTCACTCTGACCATCAGTTTGCGGGCGGTAAGCTGTACTCATTGCTATCCTTGTTCCTAACCCTTCTTGCAGTGCCGACCAAAAATTCGAAGTAAATCGGCTGTCCCGGTCCGATACTATGGACTTAGGCACTCCATGCCTAGAAACAATCTCGTTCATGTAAATTTGAGCTAATTTCTCCAACGAATAACTTTCACGAATCGGTATGAAGTGAGCCGACTTTGTTAACCGATCCACGATTACCCAAACCGCATCATGCTGTCGCTTAGTCTTCGGCAGTTTTGTAACAAAATCCATAGTAATGTGCTCCCACTTCCATTCCGGAATGGGAAGCGGTTGCAGACTGCCATAAGGTTGCTGATGCTCGGCCTTTACCAACCGACAAGTTCGGCATCTTTCTACATATTGTCCTATGTCCCTCTTCAATCCCGGCCACCAAAAGTCTGCCTTTAAGTCGTTGTACATCTTTGTGCTCCCGGGATGTACAGAAAACTTAGATTGATGTGCCTCCTCAACGATCACATTTCTCATACCACCATATTTCGGCACCCAAATTCTTCCATAAATTCCTTTCAATCCCGACTCACTTGTTTCCATGTTCTTAACTTGTACTTTAATATCCTCAGCACCAATATTTTCATCTTTCAAGGCTTCTTCCTGAGCGGCCTTGACATCATCAATTATCGTGGAGGTCAGCATTGTAGACGTCATCATATAACAGAAATCTTTAGCATACGCTTTCCGGCTCAAGGCATCGGCTACTACATTAGCCTTCCCGGGGTGATAAAGGATTTCACAATCATAATCCTTTATTAACTCCATTGATCGTCTCTGCCTCATATTGAGCTCCTTCTGACTGAAAATATATTTCAAACTCTTATGGTCCGTGTATAATTGGCACTTAGTCCCGTAAAGATAATGCCTCCATAACTTCAATGCGAATGTTACCGCAGTTAACTCGAGATCATGAGTCGAATAATTCTTCTCATGCTGCTTCAACTGTCTTGAAGCATACGCTATAACCTTCCCACGCTGCATCAATACAGCACCTAATCCCAACCTTGAAGCATCGGTATACACCACGAAGTCCTCATTACCTTCCGGTAAAGCAAGTATCGGTGCTTCACTCAAAGTTTTCTTCAAAACTTCAAACGCCTCTTGTTGCACAGTTTCCCATATAAACGGTGCATTCTTCTTCGTTAAAGCAGTCAAAGGAACTGCAACCTTAGAAAAATCTTTGATAAATCTCCGATAGTATCCTGCCAACCCCAGGAAACTTTTAACCTCAGTAGCTGAACACGGCGGCTCCCAGTTCTTTATTGCTTCAACCTTAGCCGGATCTACCGAAATCCCGGCTCCAGATATAACATGTCCTAGAAACTGTATCTGTTGTAGCCAAAACTCGCATTTTGAGAACTTGGCGTACAACCTTTCTTTTCTTAACAACTCCAACAGTTCTCTCAGATGTTCAGCATGTTCTGCTTCAGACTTAGAATATACCAGTATATCATCGATAAACACTATCACCGACTTATCCAACATCGGTCTACAAACCCTATTCATCAAGTCCATAAAGACAGCCGGGGCATTGGTTAACCCAAAAGGCATAACCAAGAACTCGTAATGCCCATAACGTGTCCTAAATGCTGTCTTAGGCACATCCTCTTCTCGAACTTTCAGTTGATGGTACCCCGATCTCAGATCAATCTTAGAAAATACACAAGCGCCATGTAACTGATCAAACAAGTCGTCTATCCTCGGTAGAGGATACTTGTTCTTAATCGTCAATTTATTCAGCTCCCGGTAATCTATGCACATCCTCATCGTGCCATCTTTCTTCTTTACAAACAGTACCGGAGCTCCCCACGGCGATGAACTCGGCCGAATGAAGCCCTTGTCCAACAATTCCTGAAGTTGTGTCATCATTTCTTTCATCTCGGTTGGGGCAAGACGATAAGGAGAACGAGCTACCGGTGCAGCTCCGGGGATCAGATCAATTCGAAACTCACCTTGTCTCTCAGGCGGCACGCCAGACAAGTCTTCCGGAAACACATCCGGGAATTGTGAAACAACCGGCACATCGGCCAAAGTTCTCTTCTCTGCCTTAGCATCAATCGCATATGCTAAGTACGCATCACATCCCTTTGCAACAAGCTTTCGAGCTTTTGCAATAGTAAGCAAACACAGATTCCCGCTTCTCCTATCCCCATATATACATATCTCACGCCCCTCCGGGGTAGTTATCTTTATCATTCGGCTCTTACACACTATGTGGGCTTCATTCTCGATCAACCAGTCCATCCCGACTATGACATCAAGCTCACTGAATTCTATCGGTATCAAGTCCAAATTGAAGACTACATCTTCAATTACTAACGTGCAGTTACGGTAGACATGATCTACTTTTACTAGAGTGTTGCTAGCAGTTTCTATATCAAGAACAGCAGATAATCTAGATAGTGGCATGGCAATTCTTTGTGCAAACATAGTAGAAACAAACGACCTATTGGCACCCGAATCAAATAAAACATCGTGCAGCATAGAATTAACTATGACCGTACCCGTGACGAACCTCAGGATTTTCCCTTGCCTCCTCTGCAGTTATCTGAAAGCACGAGCAGGTGCCCTCTGTGACTGACCCGCGGTTAACTGAACACCACTAGACCTCCAGACCGAGTCGTGTTGATGATGTGACAGCAGCCGTTGGAGCATTCTTTCTACAATTCCTGCTATTAGTGACCCACACCCACACTATTATGCAAGCCACCCTCCTTGGCAGTCTCTCTGCAATGCCCAGCTCCCCCACAGCAAAAAACCCGCACTCGTCCGTAGGGCATTGCCAAAATGCTCCAGCTACATGACATTTATTGCAATATGCGGCTCAGTGTTGATGGAGTATGCACGCGCACGACCGCGATCAGATGAACCAGATGGTCGGCGATACGACTGTTGAGGTGAGTACTGTGAAGACCGGGAAGAACCAGAATATCCTCCCTCCCTTTGGCGCTTCGGCGGTGACGGCTGTGTCGGATTGGTGGAAGCAGCAGCAGACCCAACAGAGTAGCCTGACATGATCAGAATCTGCTCTACATTTCTTTTTAATGTTTACGAGATGGTATCAGAGCAGTTGTTTGAGATTCAAGTGTCCATGAGGTCTTGATCTCAAACATTAGGTAATGATATGTAGTGGTTTAAGTAATGATCTGAACTAAGATAGGTTATGATCTAGTAATTATAAGAGATTGACTATCATACGGGACAAATGAGTGGTGTCTTTAAACTGATGACATGTTACTAAACAAGTTATATGTTTATATTTTCAGAACATGTCTGGAGGAATGACACCTGAGGAAGCCAGAGAGATGATGCTAGCCATGATGGCTGAGCAGAATCGAATGATTCAAGAACAGTTTCGGGCTCGAGATGAGGCCGATGCTAAAAGAAGAGAGGAAAAGAGAAAGAACAAGGAGAAGGAAGGGGGTAACAATGAGGAACAAGATGACAACACTGGGTCATCTAACAAACCCCGAGGTTGTCGTTTTAAGGACTTTAAAGGAAATGGGGCTGTGGAGTTTAATGGACTAGGAGATGCTGTTGCCGCGCTGGAATGGATAACAGCAACTGAACGAACATTCCGAATCAGCGACTGTGCTGAGAAGGACATGGTTCGTTATGCTACTGCTATGTTCACTAATGACGCAATTATGTGGTGGAATGCCATGGTGAACGCTTTGACATTGGAGAAGATTTCTGTTATGACTTGGGCTGAGTTCAAGGATCTGTTCACTCAGCAGTACTGTCCGGTTGATGAGCGCCGGAGGTTGGAAGCAAAGTTCATGGCACTGGTACAGGGGACTAAGACGGTGTCCCAATAAACTGTGGAGTTCACGAGGTTAAGTCTGTTCGCACCTCATCAGGTGGACACTGAAGAGAGGAAAGTGACCAGGTTCGAGGCTGGTCTTGACATTGAAATAAGGAGGGTTATGAGCAACGTCCGCTACCCTACATTTGCTGGCTTACTTGAGGCTGCCAGAAATGTAGAGCAGATTCTGATCATGTCGGGCTACTCTGTTGGGTCTGCTGCTGCTTCCACCAATCCGACACAGCCGTCACCGCCGAAGCGCCAAAGGGAGGGAGGATATTCTGGTTCTTCCCGGTCTTCACAGTACTCACCTCAACAGTCGTATCGCCGACCATCTGGTTCATCTGATCGCGGTCGTGCGCGTGCATACTCCATCAACACTGAGCCGCAATATTGCAATAAATGTCATCTGGAGCATTTTGGCAAATGCCCTAACGGACGTGCTTGTTTTTGCTGTGGGGAGCTGGGACATTTTCAGAATGACTGCCCAAGGAAGGGTGATGCTTGCTATAAGTGTGGGGTGTGGGGTCACTATAGCAGGAATTGTAGAAAGAATGCTCCAACGGCTGCTGTCCCATCATCAACACGCTCGTCTGGAGGTTCGAGTGGTGGTTCAGTTAACCGCCGGGGTCAGTCTCAAAGGGCACCTGCTCGTGCTTTCCAGATAACTGCAGAGGAGGCAAGGGAAAATCCGGAGGTCGTCACGGGTACGTTCATAGTTAATTCTATGCCTGCACGAGTTTTATTTGATTCGGGTGCCAATAGGTCGTTTGTTTCTACTATGTTTGCACAAAGAATTGCCATGCCACTATCTAGATTATCTGCTGTTCTTGATATAGAAACTGCTAGCAACACTCTTGTAAAAGTAGATCATGTCTACCGTAACTGCACGTTAGTAATTGAAGATGTAGTCTTCAATTTGGACTTGATACCGATAGAATTCAGTGAGTTTGATGTCATAGTCGGGATGGACTGGTTGATCGAGAATGAAGCCCACATAGTGTGTAAGAGCCGAATGATAAAGATAACTACCCCGGAGGGGCGTGAGATATGTATATATGGGGATAGGAGAAGCGGGGATCTGTGTTTGCTGACTATTGCAAAAGCTCGAAAGCTTGTTGCAAAGGGATGTGATGCTACTTAGCATATGCGATTGATGCTAAGGCAGAGAAGAGAACTTTGGCCGATGTGCCGGTTGTTTCACAATTCCCGGATGTGTTTCCGGAAGACTTGTCTGGCGTGCCGCCTGAGAGACAAGTTGAGTTTCGAATTGATCTGATCCCCGGAGCTGCACCGGTAGCTCGTTCTCCTTATCGTCTTGCCCCAACCGAGATGAAAGAAATGATGACACAACTTCAGGAGTTATTGGACAAGGGCTTTATTCGGCCGAGTTCATCGCCGTGGGGAGCTCCGGTACTGTTTGTAAAGAAAAAAGATGGCACGATGAGGATGTGCATAGATTACCGGGAGCTGAATAAATTGACGATTAAGAACAAGTATCCTCTGCCGAGGATAGACGACTTGTTTGATCAGTTACATGGCGCTTGTGTATTTTCTAAGATTGATCTGAGATCGGGGTACCATCAACTGAAAGTTCGAGAAGAGGATGTGCCTAAGACAGCATTTAGGACACGTTATGGGCATTACGAGTTCTTGGTTATGCCTTTTGGGTTAACCAATGCCCCGGCTGTCTTTATGGACTTGATGAATAGGGTTTGTAGACCGATGTTGGATAAGTCGGTGATAGTGTTTATCGATGATATACTGGTATATTCTAAGTCTGAAGCAGAACATGCTGAACATCTGAGAGAACTGTTGGAGTTGTTAAGAAAAGAAAGGTTGTACGCCAAGTTCTCAAAATGCGAGTTTTGGCTACAACAGATACAGTTTCTAGGACATGTTATATCTGGAGCCGGGATTTCGGTAGATCCGGCTAAGGTTGAAGGAATAAAGAACTGGGAGCCGCCGTGTTCAGCTACTGAGGTTAAAAGTTTCCTGGGGTTGGCAGGATACTATCGGAGATTTATCAAAGATTTTTCTAAGGTTGCAGTTCCTTTGACTGCTTTAACGAAGAAGAATGCACCGTTTATATGGGAAACTGTGCAACAAGAGGCGTTTGAAGTTTTGAAGAAAACTTTGAGTGAAGCACCGATACTTGCTTTACCGGAAGGTAATGAGGACTTCGTGGTGTATATCGATGCTTCAAGGTTGGGATTAGGTGCTGTATTGATGCAGCGTGGGAAGGTTATAGCGTATGCTTCAAGACAGTTGAAGCAGCATGAGAAGAATTATTCGACTCATGATCTCGAGTTAACTGCGGTAACATTCGCATTGAAGTTATGGAGGCATTATCTTTACGGGACTAAGTGCCAATTATACACGGACCATAAGAGTTTGAAATATATTTTCAGTCAGAAGGAGCTCAATATGAGGCAGAGACGATCAATGGAGTTAATAAAGGATTATGATTGTGAAATCCTTTATCACCCCGGGAAGGCTAATGTAGTAGCCGATGCCTTGAGCCGGAAAGCGTATGCTAAAGATTTCTGTTATATGATGACGTCTACAATGCTGACCTCCACGATAATTGATGATGTCAAGGCCGCTCAGGAAGAAGCCTTGAAAGATGAAAATATTGGTGCTGAGGATATTAAAGTACAAGTTAAGAACATGGAAACAAGTGAGTCGGGATTGAAAGGAATTTATGGAAGAATTTGGGTGCCGAAATATGGTGGTATGAGAAATGTGATCGTTGAGGAGGCACATCAATCTAAGTTTTCTGTACATCCCGGGAGCACAAAGATGTACAACGACTTAAAGGCAGACTTTTGGTGGCCGGGATTGAAGAGGGACATAGGACAATATGTAGAAAGATGCCGAACTTGTCGGTTGGTAAAGGCCGAGCATCAGCAACCTTATGGTTGATGAGGTGCGGATTCTTGATTTCAATTACAATACACCCGTCGGATTTTCGAGAATTATACGTCATCGGAAAGATATCGAGAAGTACAACAACAATCTACAAACGGATTCTTGATTTCATACGAATTGAGGTAAGAATCGAACCTTTTTAGTTTATGGTTTCGGTTTTAAAGTAACTAAGAATTCGAATCTATCATTTTATGCAAATTTAAGTTTGTTTTGCTTAAAATGTTGCTGGATTATGATACTATATGCATAGTAGAATCGAATATATGCATCATACATGATATAACACTGATTTTAGGCCTTAGAAATAAAGGATTTAAGTTGAAATGATGAACAGACTCGAATATGTCAAGAACAGAATCGAAATGTAAGAACAGACTCGAGTTTGGTGCTAGATTCGAAGGTGTACCATCAGATTCTAAGGGGGGGTTCGAATCTGATGATAGACTCGAAGGACCAGTTCGAATCTGACATTAGATTCGAAGTATGGTTCGAATCTGATGGTTGGGTTCGAATCTGATGATAAATTTCGAATCTAACCCATTAAATTCGAGTTTAATGCCTAAAATTGTGAATACTACTTTCTAGGCTTGTGTATTTTGAATGAAACTCATAAACAACACATAAAATGTCATGTGTTATATAAAGAACAATGTATGAACATGAAATGGGTACAAACTTAGTTATAGTTCGAATTTGGATATAAACCCGAAATGGGGGAAAATATCGTCAAATTTACGAAACTTGATTATTATGGAACTAAATGGATAATGATACGAGGAATTGTTGTAATTGATAATAACAGGTCCCTTGTGGAGTTGTTTAACCCACAGTGGGGTACTTGGTGGAATCCGGTTGAAAGCCCGAAGAGAAATAATATCGGTTAAAGATAATACGCACCCACTGTGAGTACAGTAGATTTCGCATGATTATATCTGATTTATGTTAAGCTTTGCCTGCTGAGACCTGTTGTTTCACTTGTTTGGTTGGATTTCTACTAACTTGCGTAGATTTAGATGCACATTCTTACTTGTTGCATGTCCGTTCGATTGTTGTGCATCTAGTGATGGACCGGTGGGTCGCATCGATTACTCTGATGTTACTGCGCTATATGACGCTGGAGCTGATCCCTCCAGGTCCGGTAGGCAGTATGTCATCCCCGATCGTTCGTTTGTCTCAGATGGTATGTGTAAATGCCGAGCTTTGGGCTCGAAGGGGCTGCGGCTCTGGTCCGTACTTGGTGTACGAAGAGAGTATACGACGTTTGTCGTCGGGGTTACTCTTGGGCTTCATAAATATTTATAATATGCGCAATCTATGTATTCACTAAGCATTCGCTTACGTTTTAGTTGTTGTATTTTTACAGGAAAGGGGAAATCTACTGCTGGACCTTCTAGTTAGGTCGATTTGGAAGATTTGGAAGATATCTGCTATTTAATCGGTAATTATGTTGTGGGACAAATGTTGTAATATATTCTGGATGATTGTAATAAATGTATGGGTGTGTAGACCTAGACTTGGTACCTGATAGCACCGTAGGGTGTTTAACACTTGTTGCACCACTTTATTTATGTTTTAATGCTTCCGCACTTAAATTTAGGTTATCAGATCATTATGTTATTGCATGTTGATGATTAATCCTGGGTGTATTGTAATTGGTGGTTGTTGTGGCAAGGGTGCCACACGAGATGGTATCAGAGCAGTTGTTTGAGATTCAAGTGTCCGTGAGGTCTTGATCTCAAACATTAGGTAATGATATGTAGTGGTTTAAGTAATGATCTGAACTAAGATAGGTTATGATCTAGTAATTATAAGAGATTGACTATCATACGGGACAAATGAGTGGTGTCTTTAAACTGATGACATGTTACTAAACAAGTTATATGTTTATATTTTCAGAACATGTCTGGAGGAATGACACCTGAGGAAGCCAGAGAGATGATGCTAGCCATGATGGCTGAGCAGAATCGAATGATTCAAGAACAGTTTCGGGCTCGAGATGAGGCCGATGCTAAAAGAAGAGAGGAAAAGAGAAAGAACAAGGAGAAGGAAGGGGGTAACAATGAGGAACAAGATGACAACACTGGGTCATCTAACAAACCCCGAGGTTGTCGTTTTAAGGACTTTAAAGGAAATGGGGCTGTGGAGTTTAATGGACTAGGAGATGCTGTTGCCGCGCTGGAATGGATAACAGCAACTGAACGAACATTCCGAATCAGCGACTGTGCTGAGAAGGACATGGTTCGCTATGCTACTGCTATGTTCACTAATGACGCAATTATGTGGTGGAATGCCATGGTGAACGCTTTGACATTGGAGAAGATTTCTGTTATGACTTGGGCTGAGTTCAAGGATCTGTTCACTCAGCAGTACTGTCCGGTTGATGAGCGCCGGAGGTTGGAAGCAAAGTTCATGGCACTGGTACAGGGGACTAAGACGGTGTCCCAATATGCTGTAGAGTTCACGAGGTTAAGTCTGTTCGCACCTCATCAGGTGGACACTGAAGAGAGGAAAGTGACCAGGTTCGAGGCTGGTCTTGACATTGAAATAAGGAGGGTTATGAGCAACGTCGTATCATCCGAATTCGGATGCATAGTGGTGAACATACTTAGACAATTTTTCAATGTTTTCAAAATTTTGACCCTGATGTGATGGTCCGAATTCGGATCAACAGTGAACCGAATTCGGATCAACAATGGTCCGAACTGAGTTTTGTACTTCGAAAATTTTTGAAACTATTCTAAGTCGGACATCCGAATTCGGGTGGTGGTCCGAATTCGGACATCCGAAACTGCATGAGTGCAGTTAATGTTCATGCAAAATATAAACGTGAACAGTTGAAATCTTACTGAAAATGCATGAAATTACAGATGCTAAACTAAGATAACCTAAGGAACATTTTATCTAACTACAACTAAGAAGAAATAACACATTAAACTACCTAAAAAGAGGCAACCGAAAAGAAAAACTAGAAAATATTCGAAAATCAAACAAGTAAAATACTAAGTTAAAGACAGAAATAAATGTAAAGAAGTGTTACCTGGTGATGCAGATGATGAATAATGCAAGAAAAATCGAAGAAAACAATGGTGCAAAAACTTGAAACGGCAACAATGGAGTATTGTGGGCGGTAGTCGACGAGAGAGAAAGAAGAAAGGAGAAGAAAGCTTGATGATGAAGAAAGTGAAATGTTGACTGTTGACCGCCCCATATTTAAACGCGTGCGGGTCGGGTACCGGGTCAAAGGGATCCGCGTCCCACTAATGAGAGATGGGCCGGCGGGTTTGGACTCAACATACACATAACACAAAAAATTTGGGCTTTTAAGGAATTAAATAAAACAAAAAAAATTTTTGGCCCAATACAACACAAAATAAAAATATTTTTGGTCTTTTCTTCAATTTTGAAGTTAAAATAAAATGAAATGAAGTAAACTAAAATCTTTTTGGCTTTTTGATAAATTTGAAAGTTAAAATCTTTTTGTGATTTTTCTGACCTATTAAATTAACACTTAAAATTAAATTAAAATTAAGACTATCCTAAAATTCAAAAAATTTAACTATAAAAGAGATAAAAAGAAACACAGAATTATAAAATTAAAAATCCTAACTCTACTCCCCCTCAACTAAATACCGGTCCTTTTTCCTTTTCCTTTTCAGATTTGAAACGCGACAATCCTTTTTAACCTTTCAAGTACAGACAAACCTGGATATTGTTTGCATCCCACTCCATGATGAACAATTCACACAGCAGTTTATCAGGTTCATTAATTATTAAAAATATACGCAGATAAGGAAAGATTGAGTTTCAATCTTGTGACATAATCCTTAAATTTAAATAACAGTTATTTTCTAAAATAAAGGAATTTCAATCATGATAGATTGAAATAGAATTATTTAAGACAATATCTGATATTTAATTTGAAGGTGGATTCAACATGCCGATATGAGATACTAAAAACCGAAAACGAGGTTCGTCTAAAGCTTTAGTAAATATATCCGCTAGTTGGTATTCCGTGCCAACAAAATACAACTCAATGGTTCCCTTTTCAACGTGATCTTTAATAAAATGATACCTGATATCTATATGTTTTGTTCGAGAGTGCTGCACGGGATTGCAGGAGATGGCAATTGCACTTCGAGAATCACAGTAAATCGGGATATTGGTGAGTGAGAACCCATAATCACGTAATTGTGTTCTCATCCATAGCACTTGAGAGCAACAACTTGCAGCTGCTACATACTCAGCCTCAGCTGTGGATGTGGATACACAATTCTGCTTTTTGGAAGACCAACTCACCGGTCGCCTAAAAACTGTATTCCTCCCGATGTGCTTTTTCTGTCCACTCTACAACCTGCAAAATCAGCATCTGAAAACGCGGTAAGATCAAAATTGGTTCCCTTTGGATACCATAGACCAAGTTCGGGTGAACCCTTAAGATAACGAAAAATGTGTTTTACCGCAATTAGGTGTGATTCTTTTGGGTCGGCCTGAAATCTAGCACAAAGACATGTTGAAAACACTATATCCGGCCTACTGGCAGTCAAATATAGTAAGGATCCTATCATCCCTCTGTAAGTTGTATTATCGACACTTTTCCCGGAAGGATCGGTGTCTAACTTACAGTTGGAGGCCATGGGAGTTGCGATACTCGTGCAAAAGTCTAACTTATACTTCTTGAGAATGTCAAGAGTATATTTCGACTGGTTCACAAAAATCCCATCCTCAAGTTGTTTGACTTGTAATCCGAGGAAAAAGTTCATTTCCCCCATCATACTCATCTCAAACCGAGACTCCATTAGGGCTGAAAAATCCTTACAAAAATTACTGTCAGTAGATCCAAATATAATATCGTCAACATAAATCTGTACTAGCATTATATGTGGGCCTTCCCTTTTAGTGAACAGAGTTGTGTCCACCACACCTTTATAGAAACCGGCAGAAATAAGGAAATTCGAAAGACTATCATACCATGCTCGAGGTGCTTGTTTTAAACCATAGAGGGCCTTATCTAGCACATAAACATGGTCAGGTTTATGTGCATCAACAAAGCCTTGTGGTTGTTCAACATACACTTCCTCGTTAAGTTCACCGTTTAGAAAGGCAGTCTTGACGTCCATTTGGTACACTTTGAAGTCTTTGTGTGCCGCGTACGCCAAGAAGATTCTGATTGCTTCGATCCGTGCAACTGGAGCGAAGGTCTCGTCATAATCTATCCCTTCTTGTTGTCGGTAGCCTTTGGCAACAAGTCTTGCTTTTTTCCTTATCACAATGCCGTTCTCATCTCGTTTGTTCTTAAAGATCCACTTAGTTCCGATGACTGTGCGGTCTTTTGGCTTGGGAACTAACCGCCATACTCTTAGCTGTTCAAACTGATTGAGTTCCTCTTGCATTGCAACTATCCAATCCGGATCTGTCAGGGCTTCATCCACACGAGCGGGCTCTATCATACTCAAGAATGATGCGTAGAGACATTCATTAGCAGATGCCCTACGAGTTTGGACTCCTGTTTTTACGTCACCAATGATTTGCTCTGTTGGGTGACTGCGGGTCCATTTGATTTCGTGTGGAAGGGGTGCTCGGGATGGAACCTCTGTGGTTAATATGGGAATGGATGAGGATTCATGGTCAATGGTTTCAAATGATGGTACCACAGGTTCTGGTTCAATTTCCGAGTGTTCAGGTGAAGGAAGAATCGTTGGTATTATATGTGAGGGCATTACAGGAGTAGATTCAACTACGGATGTGTCAGTGGATGATGTGGATGGATGAGGATATGTTGATGAAGATGGAGCGGAGAAACTTTGCGGCGCAGTTGAACTGGAAGGATTACCTACATTATTAACAACATTAGACACACTAGCGTTAGGACCGAAAAATTCAACATAAAAAGGATCAAATAAATTAACCAAATCAGAAGAAGAAAAAGAAATGGGGTTATTCGAAGAGTCTCCAGGCATTTGAGTAATGCGTGGTCCTGATTGATCAACTTCGGGTGCCAGTTCAGCCAACTCATCAAATGTGACGTGCACACTTTCATTGACTGTCCTGGTTCGGGTATTGAATGCGCGATACGCCTTCGAGTTGGACGAGTATCCAATGAAGATCGCTTCATCCGCCTTTTCGTTAAATTTCCCAAGGTTGTCTCTGTCATTCAGCACATAGCACCTGCAACCAAATACACGTAAGTACTTGATAAATGGTACTTTATTCAAAAAGAGTTGGTAAGGAGTTTTGTTAAAGCGCTTATGGATGATGGAGCGATTCTGTGTATAGCATGCTGTTGATACGGCTTCGGCCCACAAGAACGGAGGTAGCTTTGAGTATGTGAGCATTGTGCGAGCGGCTTCTACTAGCGTACGGTTACGTCTTTCCACGATCCCATTTTGTTGAGGTGTTCGAGCAGCAGAGTATTGATGCTGAATTCCTTTGGATCGAAGGAAGCCTTCCACTACCGAGTTCTTGAACTCCGTGCCGTTATCTGATCTGATTGATTGTACTGACAGCTGCTGTTGGGTCTCGACACCCTTGATAAAATCAATGATTTCTTGAGCTGTCTCGTCCTTGGAACGCAAGAACCTGACCCAGGTATATCGAGAATAATCATCAACGATAACCAACACATATCGTTTTCCATTTATGCTTTGAGTTCTCATTGGTCCGCATAAATCCATATGAAGTAACTCCAAAACTCTTTTTGTTGATGGTTCGGGCTTTGGTTTGTGAGATGATCGTTTCATTTTTCCTTTCTCACATGCTCCGCACAGATGGTCCTTTTCGTAGCGCAACTCAGGAAGTCCTTTGACCAATTGCTTCGCAGCCAGCTTGTTGATATTATCAAAATTCAAATGGGATAATCTTCGATGCCACAACCAAGAGTCTTTTGAAGAGGCTTTTGATAGTAGACAAATGTTATCCTTCACTACAAGCTTAGATACGTCAATGGTGTAAAGGTTAGATTTTCGGGAACCAGTCAAGATTTCTTTTCCATCCATGTTCTTAACACTGCAGTTCTTAGCCCTAAACGTTACTTCTAGTCCTTTGTCGCAGAGCTGTCCTATGCTAAAAAGATTATGAGATAACCCCTCAACATAGTCAACGTCCTTGATGACCAGATTATTTAGAACTAAGTCCCCGTATCCTCTTATTTGAGCCTGATGGTTGTTCCCGAATTTCACAGTTCCGCAATACTGTTCAACAATGTTGGACAGCAGTTCTCTTCTTCCTGTCATGTGCTTGGAGCAACCCGAATCCATATACCAAATGGACTTAGCCTGAAAAACACATAAATTCATATAATGAAAAACTATATGCATTCAAACACATCCATTTTTAATTCACAATCAAACCGTGTTCTGAACCGAGATGTTCAGAAAACATGATGAGTTAAGACCGGGTCCTGGGCTGTGTGCACAGAAGCCAAACGTGTCGGTTTAAGCACAACCGACAAGCAAAAGAACGGGTCCTAGTCTAAGGTAACTAGAAGCCATTTCTTTGAAGCACGGGTCTTGATCAGAAGTAACCAAGAACCATCTGCATTAAGATCACACAACCTTGGGTACCCACCTCAATATGGGTCCCTTTTTGTTAGGATTTCCAGATTTATATGGCACGTGTACAGATTTAGAAACCCAACTAGCATTTGTGTGTGGTCCAGATGCACAACCCTTTGGAATCCATTGAAGATTGGATTTATTAGGTTTTGGAACCTTAGGCGCTGAAATTGCCTTCGGTTTTTGTCTTGTTGAGACCTTCTTGACCGTTGTTTTGGTTTTGGGCCTTGGCAACGGACATATCTCAACTTTGTTTGTGGCCGATGATGCACTATTTTTATTTTTCTTTTTCCGAATACGTTTAACAGGATAAGGCACAAAAGCATTCATTTCAGGAACCTGTCGTCTATATTTAGTTGGACACAGATTAAACAAATCCTTGAAAGAGTACTTTAACGGAATAGTAGAATTCGGTACATCATTACAAACATTGTCACACACTTTGTTACACAAATTGTCTTTAGAGATTACAGACATCCTATCTCTAGTAACAAATTCACTTGGCATTAAAGCCTTCTTCACAAAAAAACTTGTAAAATCCTGCATGGTGGTTTTTGGGACTCTCCTTATATGATCTGTAGGAACAAAACGATTAGAGTCAGTAAGCATGGAAGATTTAGACTTGACAGACTTTTCTTTTTGGTGGTGAGTGGGTTTCTTAAAAGACTTGGATTTTATCTGAGTCTTTTTAGAAACCTCATTCTTGAAAGCATTTGAGCACTCACCTTTGACAAAGATAGAAGAAGTTTCAGCTGTAGCCTTACCTTTATCTGATGACATACATGGAATTTTTAGGGAATGAGAAAGTGTTTGTTGTTTTGAAAGATCTTTCAATTGTTGTGACACTATTTCAAAATTTTCTCTGTAGACAGTGACTTCCACAGTTTGTTGAAAAGATTGATTTACCAATTCTTCTTCTCTCTTAAGAAGAGCATCTTGAAGATCAAGTGCTTTCTATTGAGACGACTTCAATTCCTTTTCTAAAACAATGATTGTTGTTGAAGAACTTTTGCAGGAATATAAAGTTGAGGAGTTGATTTTTCAGTTTCAGTGTTCAATTCAGTTTCTGAATAAGTTGACGAGAGATCTTCCTCTAAAGTGGGTACTCTAGAAGAATAACTCTCGTTAAGTTCTTCATAATGAAAAGAAATTTCTTTATCTCTACGCGCAACACGTTTCTCATTTTCTTGGTTTAAAACTTCTTTTGATGACTCAAAAAAGAAAGATTTAATACCGGCTCCCATATAATTCATGTCATAAAATACAAGTAAGACATTTTGTGCTTTTTCCAAATATTTAGGATTTTTAAAACCAATTCCCTGTTTAGAATGGTAAAACCTAGTTTCTTTGGGCTGATTTAAATGGATAGTTTGTTCTGTTTGACCCCTTTTCAAAAATGCATCGTCAAGGGTCTTTATTCTTGCGTACAAACTTATCCTTTCTTCTTCAATCATTTTGTATTTTTCTAAACTGTCTATATTTTCCATATTTACCACATCTAATTGTTTTGTAAGAACAGAAATTTCTTCTTTTAAAGAGAGTTTTTCTTTTGAAAGCGTTTCCATGCAAGATTCAAGGTATATATTCCTATCCTGAACATCTACTTTTTCTATCAACATCTGTTTTATAACATTATGATTAGTTAACCATTTTGCATGATATAATTCAGATGATTCTTTCAAATATGAGCTTGATGTTCAGCCTGTACACACTTTGCAGTTTCAGCTTTTAATCTATCTTGTAGATCAAGTATTTGTGTGTGTAGTGTACATTCATTATCTACAAATAATTTATTTACATGTGCAGGAATGTAATAGGAATATACCTCACTGGACTCGGAACCGGATGTGGAGCATTCAGGATCGTCGGTTGTGGCCATCAGACATGCTGGTGGATGTTTCATTGTCTCCCCCTCAGCAGCAATGTCTGAATTTTCAGCAGTGACATCAGTACAAGTCTCCAACCCCTGACGATCAACCATATAGCAATTCTTTCCCTTTTCATCCTCGTCTTCAGAATCTTCAGCATCCCAGTAGTCCTCCTGGGCGACGAGGGCTAACGCATCCGATTTCTTCTTTGCAGCCTCGAGCTTTCTTTCGTAATCAGCAACGTCTCTCTCGAAGTTATTCTTGCATTCCCTAGCAAAGTGGCCCGGTTTGCCACATTTGTAGCAGAGACGTTCAACAGTGGCCTTTGGCTCATCGGCCCTTGGCTTTTCCTCTCTTCGTTCCACCGGCCTCTTGTCGGCCCGGCGGTGCTCGCGGCTATCATCACGCCTCCGGTCCCTGCGGTCATCCCGACGATCATCCCTTCGATCGTCCCGCCTGTCATCTCGCCTGTCGTCTCGCCTGTCATCACGCCTTTCATAACGGCGATCATCGCGATAGTCGCGTCTGTCATCATACCGGCGATCATCCCTGTCATCCCTTCTGTAGTCATCTCTGCGATAGTTATCGCGGCGGTCATCCCTCCTATCATCTGAGTACCTCCGTGGACCGGTGTCATAACGGAGTTGGTTGTTGGTCTTGTTGGAGAACCGTCGCTGTTGGAGACGGTTGGTCCACAAGGCTATCTGTTCTTGGATCGAAGCTTCCTCCTCATCATAGACCTCACGCAGAGGGGAAGCATACTTGTACTGAGATGATGAAGAACCAGGAGCAAAAGATGGTGTCGGAATCTGCGTATTGGTGATCAAGGCTAGCAATCATTCGGTTTCAACCCTGTGTTGGCTGACAGCAGTAGAGAGGCCAACTGATTTGCCATCAGCTTCTGTTGATCCACATCCCCTTGATATTTCTTAAGCTCCTTAAAGACGACATTTATGGATACCTCAGGAATGTTCAGGACTCTTTTTGTTGCCCTACATGCAAGCTGCCACTCGGGGGCTAAGGCGGCAAAGAATTGGATGTTGATATCATCCCTATCCTTTTTGATGTGCAGTTTGTTTAATTCGTTAAGG
This sequence comes from Centrapalus pauciflorus, assembly GCA_020465985.1. Classification (NCBI taxonomy): domain Eukaryota; kingdom Viridiplantae; phylum Streptophyta; class Magnoliopsida; order Asterales; family Asteraceae; genus Centrapalus; species Centrapalus pauciflorus. The sequence continues at coordinate 14,291 of JAANYP010001421.1, read as the reverse complement.
ACTGCACAGAACCTGTGAATGTGGACTGCAGAGATTCCTCGTCTTTGGCACGGAATTCTGAAAACTTTGCCTTCGCCTCCTCAATTTTGGCACGATCATCAAGATCTGCCCCCAGCATTTGAATTTCCAGCTCGTCCCACATTTCTTTGGCAGACATTTTACTGTCTACACCGACCAAAATATCAGTGGGGAGGGCTTGATAAATCAAGTATTCTGCCCTCTTATCAGCGTGCTGGCGATCCCTCTCGGCGTCATTTGCCGGCTCTCTTTCAACTTTTGAGGCTAGGACAGGAGGGTCAGCCTCGGGTCTGGCAGCTATCTCTCTATAGTAGATGACGGGTCCTTCGGATATTAATTGAAGCATCAGATTCCCGAGAGGTTGCATTCCAACGAATTTCAGGAACCGGGCTTTCCATTGTTCGTACTCAACAGGATAGAGAACTGGTGGTCTGTTCTCAGATCCGAGTACAAGAGCTTCGCGATACATTGTGAGTATAGGTGCTGATTACGAATATGGAGATCTTAGAGGTGGAAACTGAACACGGATGAGTTGGACTGAAAACAGAATATTCTGAGTTCGGATGCTTGATTTCGGATGAACAGTGTTTCGGATGGGGTAGCCGAATTCGGATGTGTGAATTCGGATGGGCTGGTTTCGGATGAATAGTGGTTTCGGATGAAGGGCAAATTCGGAGTATGTCCTAATTCGGATGAACAGTACTACTTGGGGGGACCAAATTAGGATGACCTAAGTTCGGATGGACCTATGGACCGAATTCGGATGAACAGTGAAATGGCCGAATTTGATTGTTCCGAAATGGGGACAGTGGAAGGACCGAATTCGGATGGTCCGAAATGGTGTGGTCCGAAATTGAAAAATTTAAGAACAAGTCCCAATCAGTGAAAAATGGAAAGCCTTTCCTGAACTTCGGATGGTCCGAAGTTCGGATTGGACCGAATTGTGGTCCGAAAATGGCTTATGGGGGGTCCGAGATTCACCTAAGTATTGTCCGAATTAGGATGATTGTGAGGTCCGAATTTGGTGCCTATGTGGTCCGAAATGCTACAGTATGTAATCCGAAATACAGCAGGTTTTTACGTTTTTCTAAGGCAGAATAGGCAGAATTCGATTTTTATCAATTTTAATGCCTAAAAACAGTTCTAAATGATTTATAAACTATTTTAAACACTTTTGGTGATTTAAAACAACCTAAAAAACACTTAAAACTATCATGAGCACGTGAAAAACCCACTTAAAAAACCCATATTTTCAAGCTTAAAAATGGTCGATTCTTGATGATTTTAACAAATATATGGAAGTAAATGAGTTTAAAATCAGTAGATAATGATAATGTGATGTTTATAGAACCATTATAACACAAGAAACACGAAAAAACATGGAAAATGAATATCTACCCGGTTGAAAATGGAAGAACTCGAAGAACATGAACAAACCCAGCAGAATCCGAAAGAAATCAGTTTAAATCCACCCCTCTGAGCTCTGATACCAATTGTTAATATGAAATCCCGTAAATATTCAGCACCTCAATGATTTTCTCATCAAACACATGAAGAAAACGAGCTCAATAAATGTGTTGTGATAAAGAAGAGACAAGATGAATGTTTGAATGCTTTGATGGAACAGTGGCGGCTGGAAAATGATTCAAATTGTCAACCGTGTTTTTTAATAAAGTAAACCCTAGGAGCCTTTTATAGGCTCCATTAATTAAGTTACAAGACTTGGCAACATTGGCCCCTACACTATTACATAAACATAAACTACAAAGAAATAAATACAACACAAATTACAATGATAATAAATATTACAAAATAACTCCTAGGATCGAAATAATAAATCTAACAACATATATATATATATATATATATATATATATATATATATATATATATATACATACATATATAGTTTATTCAAGATGATAAATATTTATTTTAAAGTGACTTCAAATAATAAGATGAGAAAGAATATTCTTATCCAAATTACAATGCTGTGCTGGTCAGTCTTGTCGATCTTTGGTTGGATTAGCATAAAACCCATGAGTAAATGGGTTGCCGGACCACAAAGATATGAAGATGGTCCCTAAGCATAAGTAATTTGTTAAAGAGTAAGTCGCAATCATCCTATTAAAGAAGAACTTTAAGTATTTATCAACATGAATAGATTAAATCGAATATTAAGTAAAAACCATTGCTCAACTTCTGAAACAGAAGAAGATCAGAGAAATAAAACTAATTCAATAGAGATGAATATTTCTTTAATTGAACAAAATCTACATAATTGTGAAATTCCTAGAGTAAATTTTAATTCTATATATAAAATTGGAACTTTCGATTACTTTCAAAGCTATTCAATAAAAACCCATGAGCAATCTATACCCATTCATCATGAAATTAAAGATATAAAATTACTTTCAGAAAATGCTATCCTAAGACATAGAAGTAATTTTAAATTTTTGCATATCGGATTAGTACAAGTAGCAGTAAAACCAAATTTTTGATTAGGAATAAATGCTCCTATCTATACTATATATAATAAGAAAACCACTTGAAGTTTCTGGACCATTAGATGAAAAGAAATCAATGGTCCAGATTAATGACAACTCATAATTGTTTATAAAATGTCTCTTATACCCTTAATTAAAATCAATAATTATACACATGCCATTTTTTAATTCATTTTCCAAATTTACTACCTTAACTTAAGTACATTAAATTTTGATTTTTAATTATTTCATTAATGAATTAATATTAAATTAAAATTGACCTAAAATATATATGTGTCATTATTATCCTTAATGATCATAGTTAAATTCATATGTAAAAATTTGGATTTAAATGTAGAAGTGTAGTAAATAAAGTTAAAAATTTTTGTTAATTAATTTGCTAACAATATTTAAAATTTAATTGATAAAACTTCAATTGTGAATATGATAAATTTTGATTGTTGATTTTCAGATATTCTATTTTTTATATTTTATCATTATATACACATTCACATAATTTAAGTTTTTTGTTTCTTACATTGATATTTTATATTTGAAGTTAATAAAAGTTAAAAGAAACATTTTTTGCAAATACATATTATCTGTTTTTAATAATACAATATAATAATATTTTTTTTATTTAATATCAAACAACTAAGTATTTTTTTATATTTAATTTAACTAGCTTTCAATTTTTTTTGTTTTAATTATATATAAATTTAATAATAATTTATTAAAATATAAAAAAAATATGTACTTTTTAAATCAACCCATGTTATACATGGGTTGATTAACCTATATATTATAATAAAACAAAACAGTTAGTGTCATATGTCACTTCTAGAATACAAGAAAATTTTATTTTTCCATCTCTTTTTCCAAATTTAACACCTTAACTTAATTGCATTAAATTTTGACTTTATTTTTTTCAATAATTAATTAGTAATAAATTAGATTTTGTAACATTTAAAATTAATGTTTACCTAAAATAAATATCTATCATTATTATCCATAATAATCATAATTAGATCCAAATGTAAAAAGTTTGAATTAGTTGTGGAGATTATTATTATTATGTATAATAAAGGAAAACATCAAATGTCACGTGTCACCTCTACGTTCACCAAAAAGATAATTACAACTTATAAAAAATAAAAGATAAATACAATTTAATATTTTTAAAAAAGATAGATATACTCTATTTTATAATATGTAAATAATAAAAAATAAACACAATTATTATTTTTGTATGTTTTTATTTTTACTCATATACATTTTATATAAATAAATTTAATTAAAAATATCCACGTAATACGTGGGTTATAAACTAGTATTATTAATATTAAGAGATACAAGGCATCTTAATTTCAATAATTCTTTACTAGCTATGGCCGAATCAAATGTCGCAAATGGACCAATTTATTTTAATTGTTACCCAAATTTTTCACAATCATTATTTGATAAAAACATAATGGACGTTTTAACTTTAACAATTAAAACTAAAAATTTAGACTTTAATAATACTTCTGATGGTATTACTTTGATATATTAAGTATATTATAAAACCATGTCTACAACTATTAATCCTCACTCAAAATTAATATCTCCCATGAATGAAACTTTGATTTTTCAAGCTAACACTGAAAACACCACTGTTCATGTCCCTAAAAAATTAAAATGGAATGAAATCACTAGATCATGTAATTGGAATTTAAAAGATATGATTAAACCTAAAGCGATCGAAAGTAATATTGAAAACTCAACTATAACAGAACATACAGATGGTTCGATAGATATTTCCTTTCATAATCCCAGATACTCAGTTGAATTACCTAGTTCTAGTAGATCTTCATTTATTAATGAATCTTTATTAAGAAAAACTCAATCTTTAAGAATGAAAGGTGTAGATTTTAATCAAGACATACCTAATGTAGTTTATGAAAAGGATAATAACAGTTAAAACTCGGATGATACTTACAACCCTACTAAGTCTGATATTGATTTTTATAAGGAAAGTTAATGGGAGACTCTAGGGTTCAAATAAACTGTAATCAAAACAAAAGACGTATAAAAGTGCTTAACCAGTGTTATAAAAAATTAACAGAATTAGAAAATGAAGTTAATCGACTAGAAAAAATCAAAAAAGGAGACTAAAAGAGAACCCTGACTTAGATGAAGTAAACTCAAGTGAAGCAAAATCAAGACAAATTCAAATTGATAGGTTCTATGACATGTATATAAACGGTGATATTGAAAACCATTATCAAGCAACTGATTGGTTACTTAATTTAAGAAAAAATATTATAAAGCACGAAAAAGAACACATCCTATTCCTAACGAAGTAAATAAAACAACCTGTTAATCATGAGTCAAGAAATATTCAAAGAATTATTTAATATAGATCTTAAATTCCTTAAAGATGAAATGTTAAATGCTAATAATTTCGAAAAAATGATATGGTATTTTAAAAACTTTTGTAAACAACAGCGTAAAGATCATGAAGTTAATTGGCTAGCTTACATGGTTAATAATAAAACTCAAATTCCTTTTTTTACGTGGTATGAATTATATAGTGAAGAAGATTTGAACTATCCTTTCAAACAACAAACCATTTTAATGACATCGGAGTTAGAAAAAACTTATATTGATCTATCTAATAAGCAAAAAATTGTTGCCATACATCCTCCTAAACAGAACTTATAGTTAACCAAAATAATCAAGACTATATCGCTAAACATTTTTCCAAACATTCTGAAGATATAAATAAAATGATAGGAAATGTAATTTTTCAAAATAATCATTCCAATGAAATGCTAAGTACTATAGGAGAACAATTAGATAGAATAGAAAATAATATCAATGATAATGTCAAACCAAAATTATTTGTTAATAATTCTAATTCGGTAAGTTCTTCAAATAGCAAGATAGATGAAAACCCTATATTTAAGCCCTTTAGTCTAGATAAAGAGATAAAATTAACCAATCATAAGAACTTAGATAAAAGACTTGCAAAACTAAGTATATCAAATCAAAAAATTAATGTTATTAATGAAAATTCTGACAATGAAATTAGTGACACTGAGTCTAACATCCCGAATATTGAAAGTCAATTTAATGAATTAATTGAAAATCAATACGATAATCTTCAAATTAATAAGCTAAGACATCGAAATACTTGGAAACCAAACACCTCTTTACCACAAACTCGTAACTTTTATCCTAGGCCAACACCTCCTGATTTGCAATATGAAGAAAGACATACCAATTTACAAGCTCATTATGATGGAACTTCAATTTATGAATGGAATATAGATGGTCAAGCAGAGTCTCAAGTTTTAAATATACTTCAAGAAATGACCATGGCTGCTAATGCTTACAAATCTCATAATCAACCAGAAGCTCGTATAGTTAATATGTTAATCGCAGGATTTACTGGTACTTTAAAAGTTGGCGGGATCATTATGTTACACCCGAAAATAAAACCACTATACTTACAAAAACAAAAATTGTTATAAAAGAAGAAAATGGTAGTCAAGTCCATACTCAAGAAGGAGATATGGTTAATACATTAATATATGCTATTATAAAAAATTTTATAGGAGAACCAAATAATTTTCAAGAACGTAATTCTATAATTCTACTTAACCTTACATGTCGAAAGTTACAAGATTTTAGATGGTACAAAGATGTATTTTTGGCAAAAGTAATGACTCGTCCTGATTGCAATGAACCTTACTGGAAAGAAAGATTTATAGCCGGGTTACCAAAAATATTTTCAGAAAGAATTAGAAATATTCTTAAAAAACCTTATAATAATGATATTCCTTATAAAAATTTAACTTACGGAGAAATAATTCATTTTGTAAATCAAGAAGGATTACAAATTTGTGCTGACTTAAAACTGAAATCTAAAATGAAGAAAGAAGGAATTTTTGGTAGAAAAGAATTAGGAAACTTTTGTCAACAATACGGTTATGAACCCTTAAAATTACCACCTATAAAAGAAACCAAAAGAAGATTTCATAAAAATAATAATAATAATAAAGTTTATAAATTTCATAGAAAAAGAAGATATTATAACAATAAAAAAAATTTTAAGACAAAAGATAAACATAAACACAATTTCAAAAACAATAATAATAAAGGAAAAGATATAATAATTTGTTATAAATGCGGAAAACAAGGACATATGGCAAAAGATTGTTATGTTAAAAGGAAAATTAATGAACTTAATATTTCTGACGAAATGAAAGAAATTATTAGAAACATTATATTAAAAAATGATTCAGATAACGAGAGTATATCAGATTATGAAGAAAATGATCTTAATGAAATAAATACTTCTAGTGAAAGCAGCGATAGCGAAAATGAACACGATTGTATAGGAAATTGTATGTGTAGCCAAATAAATACGTTAACTTTTGATAATGTAGATGCTAATTTGCTATTAAGTATGATAGATAAAATAGGAGATGATGAATTGAAAACAATATATTTAACAAAATTAAAAGAGAAGTTTAATCAAGATAATAAAAACAATACTTCAAATAATGAGGTATATAACTTAAATGATATATGTAAAAGATTTAATAAGACTAATAAAATATTAAATGTTAATGAATTACAAGAAGAATTAAATAACGTAAAGGAAGAAATTAAAGAAATAAAACTAAGACTCACTAATAATGAAGCTAAAATACAAAATTTTGGTAAAGAAAAGGAAGAGGACTATGAAGAGGCTACTACGGTTATTAATAACATAAAATCCATAAGCTTCCAAAAATGGAATGTTGAAGTTAATCTAATAATTAATAACGAGTTTAAACTATCCTTAACAGCTTTAATAGATAGCGGCGCAGATATGAATTGTATTCAAAAAGGATTAATACCAACTTCATACTATGAAAAAACTTCTCAAAGATTATTTACAGCTAGTGGATCAAAACTAAAAATAGAATATAAATTATCTAATGTCCATATTTGTAACAATAACTATTGCTACAAAACCAATTTAATTTTAATAAAAAATCTTAATTCACAATTAATACTAGGAACCCCTTTTATTACACAATTATACCCTTTAAGTATTACCCAAGAGGGTATTTGTACTAAAGTTTTAAATAAAGATATCATATTTAAGTTTACAAAACCTTTAATCCATAGAGAAGTTAACACATTAAAGAATAAAAATAAACAGATTAATTTTCTAGTTAATGAAATCAAAGAAAAACGTATATTTAATCAATTAAACGATAAACAAACCCAAGAAAGAATTAAAAAGATAGATGAGAGATTTAAAAATAATGTTTGTGCAAACATTCCTAATGCTTTTTGGAAAAGAAAACAACATATAGTAAGCCTACCATATATTAGGGGATTTAATGAAAGAGACATACCTTCAAAATCTAGATCTATTCACATGAATGAAGAATTAGAAAATACATGTAAAAAGGAAATACAAGAATTAATAGAGAAAGGTTTAATTCGCAAATCAAAATCACCATGGTCTTGCTCTGCCTTTTATGTAATAAATAATGCAGAGATAGAAAGAGGAGCTCCTAGGTTAGTAATTAATCACAAACCTTTAAATAAAGTCTTAGAATGGATAAGATACCCTATTCCCAATAAAAGAGATTTACTCAAAAAATTATATGATGCAAAGATATTTTCTAAGTTTGATATGAAATCAGGATTTTGGCAAATTCAAATAGATGAAGCTGATAAATATAAAACTGGGTTTAATGTTCCCTTTGGACATTACGAATGGAATGTAATGCCCTTTGGATTAAAAAATGCTCCTTCTGAATTTCAAAATATAATGAATGTTATTTTAATACAAATCAGTCATTTAGCAATTGTATATATCGATGATGTTTTGATATTTTCAAAAAATATAGATCAACATTTTAAACATTTAAATAATTTTTATGATCTAATATACTCCAATGGATTGGTAGTATCTCCTACAAAAATGAATCTTTTTCAAACTGATATAAGATTTTTGGGGCATAATATAGATCAATGAAGAATAAAGCCCATTAATAGAAGTTTAGAATTCTCTAATAAATTTCCTGATGAAATCAAAGACAAAAAACAACTTCAAAGATTTTTAGGATGTTTGAACTATATTCATGACTTCTTTAAAGATTTAGGAATAATTTGTAAACCTTTATATGACCGATTAAAAACGAATCCTAAGCCATGGACTCAAGAACATACCGACATCATTAAACATGTTAAACAAAAAATTAAAAGTTTACCTTGCCTTAATATCCCACATCCAGATGCTAAATTGATTGTAGAAACTGATGCTAGTAATTTGGGTTATGGTGGCATACTTAAACAAAAACTTAATGAAGAAAATAAAGAACAATTAGTAAGATTTCATTCGGGATCATGGAACGAAACCCAAATTAACTACTCAACTATCAAAAAAGAAATTTTAAGTATTGTTCTTAATATTAAAAAATTTGAAGACGATCTTTATATGAAACCATTTTTATTAAGAATCGATTGTTTATCTGCAAAATACATTTTAGAAAAGGATGTAAATAATTTAATTTCCAAACAGATTTTCGCAAGATGGCAAGCATTACTAAGTAACTTTGATTTTCAAATAGAATTTATAAGAGGAGAAAACAATTCACTTCCTGACTTTTTATCGAGAGAATTTTTACAGCGAACATAAATACTCCTACAAGGAAGGTAGTCCTTTCAAAGCAAACTGTTCCTTCCTCTCCTTCGGCTTCCTCCAACGTTAATCCTTTAATTTCAAATCGTCTTATTC
>JAANYP010001420.1:0-13981 GCA_020465985.1 Centrapalus pauciflorus | reverse complement strand
TGTAGTAAATGATCATGAGCAGTGGTTGGGCGAAATTCCTTATAATAAGGAATTCGTTCCGTTTCCTCGTACTTTTTAATAAAAAAAGAAGTCGTTCCGTTTCTTGTTGCTTAAAAAAAATTAGACACTCATTCCGTTGGCGTTCCTTGAAAAAGGAACGAGTTCCTTTTAGTTTCCAAATAAAAGAAAAATGTCCTATGAATCATACATTTTTTTCATTCATAGACATACTTCGGTACGTTAGTTTTTTAATTAGACTTCTAAACATACTAAAGTACATATTGTTAATTAGGTACTATTTAGTTTAAAAAATATAAATACTGAGACAAATATAATATCAAAATATTAAATGATATACTGTAGTTTTTTTTTTATATCTTTATTTTTTTAAACAATATAAATTAATATTATAAAACAATTTACTATACTGTAAGTACTATAGTCTTGTCACGTAGCACAATAATAATAATAATAATAATAACAGGAAAAAAAAGAAACTACAAGACAAAAAAAAGAAAAGAAAAACGAGCGGATGTAGAATATTAGAAGAAATAGTAAGAATTAATAAGAAGTAAAAGAGAGCTTTTGGTTTTTTATAATTATAATAACAAACAATAACTCACCGAGGTGAGGAGCACAGATCGCAAAATTAAAAAAGAAACATATAGAATATAATATAATAGATATAATATTATGGATCAGAAGTCGCGGACCACACGAAGCGTAAGCGGCGGTCGGACGTAACTAATGCTCGCGTCACACTATCGCGGTTACCGCGCGCAAACGCCGCGTTGAATTGGCCGCGCGGTTGATTGCTGTCACATTGTGCGGTAAAAACGAACTCATGTGCACTTTTTTGGTCAACAGATATTTTTGTGCCTTTGTGTGTTTACAATTTTTTGGTTAAATATTAAATTTTAAATATACATTTTTTAAGTATAGATTGAAAGATTTTCTAAAAAAAGCTTCTTATAAGTATCTTTTAATAATACACCGCATATTTGAATATCTATATATATTAACCATGTATCCTCCATAACATATAAACTCTCTCTCCGTATAGCGTAATCATTTGCCTGAGATGCCTTTCACGTCTGTATAGATGTCCTCCTCCTCTCGGCAGTAACAAAGATTGCCCTCTATGATTTCTCTTCCTATCAAACTAGGCCTATGCTTAATCATTATTCTCTCCTGCTTTGCAGCAGGCAGCGCGGTGCCGCATTCCTCTGGGTCTTTACAATTTCTCCTGAGAGAGAAAAAAAATTTGGGTTCATCCTTTCAATCAAAATAGAAGCACAAGGACGGTTCATTATTTCTACACCTGACAAAAGGAGATGGGGAGGGGGAAGAAGGGGGAAGGGGGGGGGGGGGGGGGGGGGAGAGGGGGGGGGGGGCGGGAAAGGGAGGGGGGGGGGGGGGGGGAACGGGGGGGGGAAAGGGGGGGGAAAGGGAAGAGAGGAGGGAAGAGGGGGAAGGGAGGAGGGAAGGAAAGGGGAGGGGGAGAAGAGGGGGAAATACGATATGGAAGGAAAAAAAGGGGAAAGAGGAGGAATGGAGGTGAGTCAGCACTCACTCCACTCACCGCATCCCGACTTTTTATATTGCATTTCCGTCTATTGGCAGAGGATGGAGTGGCGCCCTGGTCCCCTGCTCTTGTGTTCACGTCCGCTGTATATGCTACCCCCTCGCGTGAGGCACAGCGCGTTTCTACACGAAGCTCTCGTGAGTCCGCCAGCGCGACTATCGCGCCTCCCGGTCGATGAAAAATGACGCAGACATTCAACGTGTCGCCCCAGTCGAACTCTATCCATAAGGTGGCGTGAATAACGAAGAGCAGAAGTTATCTCGCACAAATAGGGGTATGGCGGGCAGTAGGTTATAATAGAATGCCAGGGGAAACAAGATTAAAAACAGGAATAATGTACAATATTATGCAGTGTCATATTATTGTTATGGGGGGGCAAAAAAGGGGGGGGGAAAAATCATTCAAAACGGCACAACTCCAAAAAAACAAAAGTAACTAACTAATAGAGAGGCATAATAATCAATAGACAGTATATGTAGAACAGACCTAAAACGGGTACGTGGGGGAGGTGAGAACACAGAATAGAAAGCATCATAACTGTGAGATGCTTATATGCATGGGGATAAGGGTAAAGATAGTGAACACACATTTCGGGTGAGGGGTGGGGTGAGCGTACAGGAAAGGACACGACAGAAGGAAAAGAGCGGGAGCGTGGAGGAGAGGGAAAATAAAAAAAAAAAAAGAAGAAAAGATAAAAGAAAAAAAAAAAAAAACAAAAAAAATAAATAGAATGTTGAGTACCGATCAGTAATTTACAAAGAGAAGACTCAAGCACAGATTAGTCAGATTGAATCAAAACACTCCAAAATGTTGAAATAACCAGACATATTGCAAGATGAACTTAAACGCTTGTAGGGTAAAGCATTTATAATTTAATATATAAGCAAATATTGTCAACTAGGAATAATAATATTTAAACCAGTGGTATGATATAAATAATAAAATTTTATTATTTAAAATTTGAAATAAAAGAATAAATTGTTAATAACACCCAATACATATAATCTGTGAAATACAAACACAATGAAAATGTATGGAATGCTTATGTAAATGAGATCTTTAAAAAAGGAAAATACATTAATTAAAATTTAAGTGTGGCTGCAATGTACAAATCAGAGAAAAGACAAAACATAATCAACTATAAAAGTATAAATCAATTTTTCAAAACTTCATAAGCAGAACTTATAAGTTAACCTATCATTATAAGGGTTCAAATTAAATAACTAAAAATAAAAAATAGTATATTAATTATAAGAACACTTGTAATAGAAAAACAGTTTTTAAATATAATTTATTAACATGATTTTCACCAAATGAATGAATGAGATGTTGTGGAATAGGATATTCAACTTGGTTATTCGGTATAAGTGTGTGAGATTATTTGAAGATTGATAAGTGGTAAAACGAACTATTATTGTGTTATCTGTTTGAGGAAGACCAGTGTTGAATGTTGTGCGAGAAATTGGTTTGATAATAATATGGAGTTTGTGTATTCGTGGAATGAGACCTCCGCATCATTTTTGATTATTTAAAGTGACGATGTTCGACTGATCTAGGCGGAGATGAGGGCGTCAATACGGTTAACTAATTGGGAAATTCAATTTTAAATCTAATTTTTGATTTTTGTTTCATCATTGTAATTCTGGTAAAAGAAAGAAGAAATGGTAGCAGGGTCATTGTCACTCAGGTGTTTTGTGTCAGGGGAGGATTTTTCATAAATCGACAACTAGCTTGGAAATTTGTTATTTTTTCTTTATTTTTTTGCTTATCTTTTTGAAATGCTTCTCTGGATTTATACTTGGATTTGAAACTCGTTTTTTTGGCTTGAATAACTTCTTCGGTAAAGCTGTCATCCACAAAATAAGTGGCATCAGTAGAACACATCGGTACACACGTTTCCAATATTTCCATAGTTCTAAAATTTAATATAATATTTACTGAGGATAATTAGTACCTATTCTAATATATTCAATAATATAGTAGATATTTACCACCCGTGACAAAATAATGAATAATATTTTACTATATAATAGCTGTTTGTAATTTTAAAAATAATAAAACTGATAGACCAACAATTAAGAAAAAAAATCATGACGAAGTAAACATAGCTAGGTGAATAGAAAATCTATGTGGTAAGTATAAAATATACACTACAATAGCTCTACAATATAATAACTCAAAGAAAAGGCCAGCCGTAACTATCAAAGTCAATGAAAGATTAGCAACAAATTTGTTATAAAAAAACTAAATTTTCCCAAACTGCATAGGGGCTGTAGACGAAAGCCATATCAGATGTGTGAATCCAGAAATGCGGGGTCTATATTTTGTAACTAGAAAAATATTTTCTATTAGTTTAATGGGTGTAAGTGATTGCGGAAATACTGTTTGTACGACCATTGATGTCGTGCTTTATGGTAAATAAAGCTGATTCGTGCTGTCTTAAAGAATGCCATTTTGGTAGAAAACTTTATTTCCGAAGAACTAAATCTTCCGACAACCAACTGGGCCTACAAAATTACAACGGATTCACTGTCAGCTTTTGTCGAGTAGCTGACGAAGCGTTTTGGGTTACATAAAAATTTGTTGGAGGAACCGTACCCATGACATGGACTCGTATGAAAAACGAAAAGTTTCAACTATAGATGTCGAGGGCCAGACATATGTCGAATGCGCATTGGGCATATTTGTCCAATAAATGGAGAGTCTACACACTCCCAGTTAGTTGAACCTGATTTTTTAACAGATTGTATTGTAAAAGCATGCTGTATTGTACAGAACTTTGTACGGAGAAAAGACGGAATTCAATTTGAAGATACGTTGTTACGAGTTGGATGATACTCAAACTTGGTAACGCCGGTGTTTCGTCATGAATGAGTTGATGTACGCGATGATTTTGCCAAACTATTTTGTAAATGCTGGTCAGTTCTTTTCAATATCGTTAGTAAACATAAGTAAGATACGACTTTTAATAAAATTGCATATTATATGATACTTATTAATAATTATTAATATATAGTTGTATTAGTTTTTACATAGGAATAAAACTACAAAACTGTATTAAAAAATACAGATTAAAGAATTTTTAACTTTTTTTAAATTATATTTAGTAAAAACTACATTTGTAGGAATTAAAAAAACAAAAATTCATTGTAACGTGCCACGTACAATCAGTTGAATGATGTCGATTTGGAAAGGTTTTGTGAAATAATTGAACTCTCGAAATTATTCTAAGTGTTTTTTATTTAAAATTATTCTAAGTCCAATTAATTAATTTAATAAAACTTGTGAAAAATATTCTAAGTCCAGGAGACATAAAATATTAAACTGGGTGACGTGAAGGTGCTTGCGCTAACTCTGGTGGATCACGTCTGAATTGTGCCTAATCTGGGCCCCCTTATATATCGTCCAGGGACTCCCGCGGTACCTTCAGGTCCCTGTTGGTCATCTGCACCTGCATCCGCTTCTTCCCACGCTTTGCGTTATCTGAACGATGTTGTGCGTCAATTATGTATCTATAATATTCTACCGGGTGGGTAATTACGCACCTAGTATATTCTACCGGGTGGGTAATTACGCATCCACTTATTTCACCAAATAGCAATCATATAGCCATTATTTCTAGCGGGTAGAAAGCATACGTGTGATGATACCTTTTGATTAGTTATCTTTTACCTTTCATTTTAGGTCCCAAATTGTTGGTCTATACTCGATCATTACTTGCTTAACTACTCGCCCTTAGCATAATTATAGGGATGTTTGTTATGCCCCCTAGCGTTGTGGTTATTGTCGGCTACAGAATGTAATTTATATATTATATTTAATATAAGTATCAGAGCACGTTGCACGTCCCCACGAAAAAATAGGTATATGAAAGACAGAAAAAAAAAGTTAGAAACTATATTAACAATTGCAAACCGTGTCAAATTACTAAGGAAAAACGGAAAAGTCAAAACTTTGGTAATTACCACTACTTCATCGAGAGCATTCGAAAGAGTAGCTTTAGATATAGTAGACCTCTGACGAAATCAAGGAATGATTACATGTACATTTTAACCCTTCAAGATGATTTAACTAAATTTTCGGCGGCATATCCTTTAAAAACCACGGACGCAGCGACCATAGCTAAGACATTTGTAGAAAAATTCGTTTGTTATTTCGGAATTCCTACAAATATATTAAGTGATCAAGGTTCAAATTTTCTATCATCGTTATTTAAACAGATGTGCAAATTATTAAAAATTAATAAAATACAAACCACACCTTATTCACCAATGACCAATGGTGCTCTTGAACGTAGCCATAAAACATTAAAGGAATATTTGAGGAACTTTAGTGACGAAAAACAAGAAAATTGGTGTGAAATGTTAAGTTATGCGATGTATATGTATAACACCACACCACATACCGCACATAAGTTCACACCGTATGAATTAGTATTCGGTATACAACCGGTCATTCCATCTAGTTTTTTTGAAACCACCATCACAGGGGTATAATTACAATGATTACGTAAGTGATTTAAGAACTCGTATGCAGGAAGCAAGGCAAATGGCAAAGAAACATTTAATAGAAGCAAAATTAAAATCGAAATCTATTTATGATAAACATATTAACCCGATAGAGTTAGAAATAGGAGATAAGGTACTTATGAAAAATATGAAAAAGAAAAACAAGTTAGAACCTAATTGGATAGGCCCATACGAAATCGTGGAGATCCATGAACCCGTAAATGTATCAATTAGGAAGAATAACAAAATAGTAAGAGTTCATATGAATCATTTACAACTATTTAAAGAAATAGTAAATAATAATTAGGGAAATATATACAAACATAGAATGTATAAAATAGTAGTATATAAAGTATATTAGTATATTTGTATTATATATAAAAAAAAAATTTGATGAATTGTTAGATAACGGAATTATAGACACTAATCTAGTTAAAATTGTTATAGGTTTATTTTATGTCTGTCCATTTTACACACAATAACACACGGAACACAACATGCACTATACAACATTACACACGTGAGCAATCACTCAGGACTTTATTTTGAAAATAAAGGATCCGTCAGGATCATAAACACACAATGGACACTTTTGACATATGTTAATTTAACAATTTATAACGAACGCGAGAAAATTTTTGATACATATTTAGATAGTACAAAACAATATTGCTTGGAAAACGAATTAATTTACCAATAGTAAGGTTGTAAAATGGGAGTTCTAGACCTCCTCCCCCTTAAATTTACATGTAAAAGGATAGGCATGGCCTGTATAGGCAACAACTACACAGCTCCTCCCAAACTTGTATTAATTACTCAATATAGGCAACCCGCAACACGCATAAACCCAACACCATCACCAGATCCTACACGTAACCGGTATATATTTTATACCTTCTCCTTCAAACCCCCTACCTTTTGAAGAAAAATAATGTATATAATATTCTGATTTTGACTAAATATGACACCTGACCATCAAATATTTTTCCCCTTCCCAATCAATTATATTTCTTCCCCTTTTATTTACACACACACACACACACACACAACACACCAACACATAAATATTTACATCACTACATACTAAAACGCAGTTACACACACATATTACATAAGTAATCTTACATCACACATACACAACAATCAAACATATTATACATAGTTAACATATCGATACCTATTTTATTCATTTACGAATAAAGTAAACCTCGCTAATCATCGTTTGCCATAGGAATGTTTCACACACACACCACACACACAACACACAACACACACACACACACCATCACCAACACTAAACAAGCTTCACATACATTAAACCTTTTCAAACATACATTGTCCATAACAAACCCATAATGAGGGATGTGGTATCCCTGTCACCAAGTCCGTTCCAAATACAAACATGTACAGACCTGCAGAGTCATATTCGAGTATTGTCGGCGAATAAAAAAGTAGTGCATGAAGCAAAATGAAATCAGTCCATGTACTACCCTTCAAGTGTCAAATTGTGTTAATTCAGAGTTCCTAAGTTCCTAACTATTTCATACTGTTATTTAAAGTACAATTTTTTTATAATTCAATACCCATATATTCGTTGAAGGGTACAGTCTTGTTTCGCGAGTTCGACTAGTGCTCTTCAGTTTTAAACATAATCATGTTTTCGTGTTGTGTATGCGATAAAGCCTTTACATTGATCAAAAATCTACATAGACATGCCAAGTCACACGAATCACCCACTAAAATCGTATGCAGTATTTGCTCAGAAATATTCACGCGAAGAGATAACCTCATCAGACATAAAAAAGAAAAACATCGTAAGTATTTTTTTTCACAATAAAAATTTACAAATTTATTAGATAAAATATTCATAATCAAATTAATAATAAATAATACTATTTTCAGGTTCAAATATTATAATCCAACAACAACAACCAACCATAACCAAGCGAGAAATTCAAGATTTTTTTAAACCAGCTGAACAAATTTACGATTATGATGGTAAATATATTATTCATAACTTTATATATATAACATAGGTTCTTATTTTATTTTATAAAAAATAGAACAATTAATAAAATATACAAAGTTGTATAAAATCATGGAAAACATATAATAATTTAGATAAAATCCTGATAAATCCCATAATTATAGTTAATCCCGTTAAGATGATATATATATATATTATATATATATATATGTGTTGAAAAAGTTCATAAAATTGTTCAATAATTTTGATAAATTCATGTAGTAATATATTAATTGATAATATTTCCATACGATTATTATCATAACGCTATTAAAACATACATAAATAATTTTAATTTATTATATTTTTAAGTATAAACAGATATTTTAATAAATATATTTGATCATATTATACATAATATATAATAATAAAACATGAATATCTTATTTTTTATGAAAAACATATACACATTTAATATATATATAATACCAATAAAAACATAAATAGACATACTATTTATCTAAAGATCTTAATAATCCATTACGAACACCAGCCTATATTACTGTTACTATTATTTCATGTTATACAAAAGAACGTTGTGTATTATTACTATAACTGAGGTCTATATAATATTTGTTTTTGCTGTTATAAATATATATATATACATGTAAGTAATAATAGATAATATACCTACTTCATTTTATTAATGTATATTTTTAAAAATCGTATTTTCCATATGATAAACACATCACCAATATTTTATTTTTAAATTCTTTATTTTTCTTCAGGTATTTTTACTAAAAACGTTTATATTTCTAACAACAATTTATCTTTTCTTTCTCATTAATACAATTTTAATTTTTTTTCAGTTCAATCTCGCAATGGTCATAAGCGCTCATATCATAAGGAAAATTCAAACGAAGCGGTAAATGCTAAAAAAGCACGTTTACTTCTTGTACAGTCTCCCGGCTTTATCGAAATTTCGTCTTCTGCAAATAGAAAAGTCGTATGGTATTACGTGAAAAATTTCGAAAATATTCAAAACTATATTGAATTTTTTAATTCGATTAAATCTGAATTAGTCGAGTTACTAAAATCACAAGCGTCTAAACATCCGATCAAGTTTAATTTAAAGCTGGAAGCTACATACAATATTCCAAATGTTGATAATACATCAGAGAACCGTTCATTTAAGACCTCAGCTAGACCGATTTTTGTCGAAACTGGTGTACGAGAAATTGTTGAAGAAGGCATTATACAATTAATGGCTGAGCAAGATGAATATTTTAGCAAGGGAAGTGGTTATACGTTACAGTGTATTGACGGATTATTATTAGGCGTATATAAATATACGCCTATGAGCGCTTCATCTTATATTCCGTTACCGGACTTCATCGAAAAGAAAAAAGCTGTAATCAACCCGCAAAACTCAGACCAACAGTGTTTCAAGTGGGCTATATTAGCAAAACACGTTTCGGGAAATACCAAAAATCAAGTGGCTGAAAATTATACAACTCACGAAGAAAAATATAATTTTTCCGATCTCACGTTCCCGACAAAATTACATCAGGTTAACATTTTCGAAAAAAATAATCCTAACGTAACTGTCAATGTTTACGGACTCGAAAAACATTTCCAACCACCGCAAAAATTTCCAAAATATGAAGTGTTTCCACTGAAGGTGGTAGATGAAGAAAAAACAGATCATTTCGACTTGTTACTAATAACCGATGATGAAAATTCTCATTTTACCTACATCTCTAATTTTTCCCGACTTGTGCGATCACAGAAAACCCGACATAATGGACGTGCTGTATTTTGTAAACGGTGCTTTACATCGTTCGAACCTCTAAATATTAATAAATATGAATTAAATGAACGCATACGATTTGAAGAACACAAGTTAATATGCGGAACACACAAACCAATTTTACCTCGAATGCCTGCTCCCGGATCGATGTTAGAATTCGACGCATGGAAAAAAACTCAACGACATCCGATAGTTATATATGCAGATTTTGAAGCACTACTAAAAAAATCAGATGAAAAATGTGGGAACAATACAAAAGCTATTCAAAAACACGAGGCCATGAGTTATGGTTTTATGGTTAAAGCAAATAACGACGTTCCCGCAGAACTGCTTGAACAATTTAATATTCCAACTTCACCTATAATTTTTCGTGGCGATGAAGATAATCAGAATGTGGGTGAACATTTTGTGAAGAGTATCGTTGAAATAGCTGAAAACATTGAAAAATTACTACAAACCAACATACCCATAACCTTTACTGCAGAACAACAACAAGCACATAATTTATGTAAGACATGTAATTTATGTAAAAACGGTTTCTCTGTGGGAAACCATAAAGTTGCTGATCACTGTCACTTATCGGGTAAATTTCGACAAACATTGTGTATACCTGCAACCTGCTTCAACACAAATTTTGGTTTACGTGTATGTTAAGGGTATAGACGATTTGTGTATATATATAAAATTGAATGAGATAAAACGTAAAATTTAGTTTAACATAATTAAAAAGATCCTACAATAAATGCATGAAGATATGATGAGGAATTCTTATACAGAGATTGTGAGAGCGTCAGCTTGACTTGAATAGTACACTACTATACATAGTAGCTAATTTGCTATGCTTCTCAATTTGCTAGGACCATGATATAACTCTTAAGATTGTAGGGCCTGTAGAAGCCAAATTGGGGGGCAAATCTTATTCATGTCAGTCATCTCCGTAAGTGCTTAGCATGTGATGATCAGCGAGTGCCTTTGTCAGAGATTGAGGTCGATGATAGACTTCATTATGCCGAGCAGCCTGAGGCAGTGACAGACCGCAAAGTGAAGAGGCTACGTAATAAAGAGGTGGCATTAGTATTGGTGCAGTGGAAGGAACCATAAGGGTACCAGCGCCACATGGGAGCCAGAGTCAGAGATGCGTAGCCGCTATCCTCACCTCTTTGCTTCGAGCTAGATTCTGAGGACAGAATCTTCATAAGGAGGGAGGACTTGTAACATCCCATTTTTGGGATAGGTACGTGGAATTATTTCATTGGATTAGTTGTTTAATTTGGGACCCAGTGATATAAATTTGTATTTTGGGGTATCGGGATCGGATATTGGGTGTTGGACCGAGTGAAACCCAAAACGTATATATTGTCTTCCTTTTTGGTTACCTTAATTCATTTCCCAAAAGCCAGAGCAATAAGTGTGTGTGTGTGTGTGTGTGTGTGTGTGTGTGTGTGATTGTGATTTCCAGAATTAGCAGCAAGAAACTAAAGCTCCAGCTTGTGATTTGAGTTCCTGATCATCATCATCTTCCTCAACTTTGCAACCAAAACTAAAGTGAGTATTGAGCTTCAATAACATGGATTAATTGTTAATGATTGTGGGTAATTGATTGAATTGGGATTATATGTGTTATGGATTAAATTTGGGACGTCTTCGTTGAATTAAAACAAGTTGTAATCGGGTTTTTGGATTAAATCGGTTCTGTGCGAGAAACAGAGCAGAACTGTTGTTGTTCGTCCGTGAGCGCGGCCGCGATCCCTTGATCGCGGGCCGCGATGTTCTTGAGTGATCGCAGGCGGTTCATCTTGAGCGCGGCCGCGACCGAGATGGTCAGCACGACCGCGATGGCCAGTGCGGCCGCGATGCGGCGGGGTCTCGGGTCGGGTTTTTGGGTTTTGTGAGTCGTGTGTTCGGGTCTTTGGGGGCTCGTGAGTTGTTGGGACTTGTGTATAGAGTTGTTGGGTCGAGATTGTGATATTGAGTTGTGACGTTGTGTTTTCAGGGTCTCGCGTTGATAGGGTAGGGAAAGGGCATGGAACTGAGACTTAGTAGTGTGTCTTCAGGGCAGGTGAGTTTGCATGTTTTCCTTGAGATACTTGTACGATTATTTATTTATACTTGCATGATCTTTTATTAAGCTTTTTATGAGATTACTACGAGTTTTATTACGAGCTATTTATTGAGATATTATCATGCATGTATTACTGGGCTATTGTGAACTTTGTTTTATAATATGAGATTTGAGACACTTGAGCTATCGAGATACTAAACCGTACGGCTGGGTAGGGGTTGGGTCGCTCCCGATTCCCTTTTGAAACCTGACGACTGCTTTGTGCGGTCTAGGGATTTGGGTACGTGGATTCGTCCACACGAGCTGAGTGCCTATCTGAGCTACTTTGTGGGATCACATATTTTCGTTCAGTAGAGAACGCTGAACATTTACTATCGAGTTTATTTATTTTATTGAGCTTTATAATGGTACGCTAACCCTTGCATTCTCACCAGCTTTAGCTGACCTGTTTGTGTGTTGTCGTGTGTATCTCAGGTGACCGGAGCATTAGTAGGCCTGCTGGACCGAAGTAGATTTGCCGTTACATCTCTTGAGGAGTTGTTAGCTACCCGTGTGGAGGTAGTTATATTTTGTGGACGGTTTGTATGTATGTGCTTCGGATAGGTTGTTTTACATTCAGGGATATCCGTGACTCTCTTACGTAAAATAATGTTTTAAATTATCGGGTTTTCACGTATGTACTTTGGTAATAGTGTAGAGATTATTATATTATGTCACGGATGATGTGTTATTTACGTGTCATTGTGGATTAGTTCGAGGGTGTTACAAATATTATTTTCAAATTTAAAAGCAAAAAACATTACAAAATTGATTTGGTTTTTATTGTAATATAATCATTATTTAAAATATATATTCATATCTTCAATATATATTTATTATAATGAGAATAACAAAAAATATTCAAAGATAATTTTAGTTAATTATCTATATGAGTCAATATCAAAATATTATTACTTTATTATTTTTTATAATAATATTTTAAGTTATTATATTTAAAAATATAAATATTTCTTACATATGTCCCATGTATTACATGGGCAATAATCTAGTTAGCATATATTCAAATAAGACCTATAACATTAATATTCTTCAAACATCGACCGAATGAATAACGATATCAAAATCATGAATAATGATGCTGAAAGTTTTTAATTGACAATAAACAAAGATTAATAAAATCATGAACAAAAGAAGTCACATCTTCAAAATCAACCTAGATTTACAAAAACAAAGGGGGTAACCTACCATTAAAAGGTTCTCATCGATAGTCTTACAGTTAATGTAAATTTACAAAATGAAAAGCAATGTACGCTACATAGTTATACTTGTTAATAAAAATTTTACATGATAAAGCAGAAATTCAAAATCAAGAGAGGAGAAAGATTGTTATTATTTTTTGTTTGAAATTTATGAAATAAGATGAACATAAATAATAAATTATCAATAAAAGTAAAAATTAAAAATAGAAAATGATACCAAATAGCTATGTAATTTTGAGTTTGTACACATTTATGTAGTTTATTTTTTTGTGTATATTTATGTAGTGTACTTTTAAAAATGATTCAATTAAGTAATTAAGTGACTTAATGACCGGTAACATCAGGTTATCGACTACTTAATTGTAAAAAATTTAAAAGTTTGACTAACCAAATGTGCACAAAAGAAAGAATACACTACATAAATGTGTATAAAAAAAAGTTTGACTAAACATGGTAACCTGTCGTACTGGTCATTATGTTACCCAATTAATTACCTAATTGAAACACTTTTAAAAGTACACGAAGTACATTACATAAATGTGCACAAATTCAAAAGTATATAATTATTTGGTATGATTATCCAAATTAAAAACAATCTACTTTTAATTCTGTTAAGAGAATTATTTAGTTGTCAAATTTGGATTTTAGCTGCATCAAGAGATGTCTACGAGATACACAGAAGTGAGATGATCAACAAAACAGTGAACGTGTGAAGTGAGGCCGTGAAAACTAAAAAGAATGAGATTTAAAATACAGTATTCTAAGATTTTAATTTCACATTGTTAGAAGTA